>CAJHQP010005048.1:0-49367 GCA_905132765.1 Moricandia arvensis | reverse complement strand
TGTGACCACGAATTTTCTGAGTAGTGCTTGGTCAGATTTCTCAAGGTCCTTCTTGAATTTCAATGATTCCTTCCAAAACCCCAACCGGAAATTTTAGCAAGTCCTCATTCTATATTCAGGCATAGTTCCAAATGCATCCTTGAACTTTAAGGTTTCTCTTGCCCATTCCAATCTATCATCTTAGGCATTACTTGTTTTGTTCTTCCTGTCTGCAATTATTCGCTCCTTTGCTTAGTAGTATAATAATCTGTTTTGGTAGGTTTTTGTTCACGTCTTCCATCGTCTCTTCTTTCCTATCTTCCTTTAACCACTGATCTGTGTTCTCGCAAGTGACTTTCAGAATCTAAGGAAAATATTTTCTGTTGTTAATAGTATCTCATTACTGTGATTTTATTATGCATGTTAAGTGTCGATGGTGAGTTTAGCCTTTCGTGCTTTAATAATTGCGTGTACAAAGTCACTATTGTCAGATAGTACTAGGAAGTGTGTATCGGGACGTATGAAGGACCTGACCTACACTCATAATGAGGTTTTATTGAAGTCAAGTTATAGATTTAGTTAATATATAAGATGAACTAATGTAATGAAAAAAAGATAGTTTGGATGGTGAATAGACCGAAATTAGTCAAGCACGATTATTGAAACGTGATTCTTAGAATTCTGTAATAAGTTGTCTGTTCTTATTACATCTGTTCGGTTTCTTTACCTTATTTTTCCGGTATTAAATGTCTTTTTTTAAGTTTGATTAGTTACTGTGCCCAATAAATATTTATGCAGCTTTTTTCTGCATTCGAACGAATGCTACATACTTTAAAAGGTAGAAGATAGCTATTACCCGTTACCAAAAAAATCGACTCCAAGGTTCGGCAGAACATAATCTCCAATATCCTTCAGAAGGTCAAATGGTCCGAGACTAGTTTCACAGCATGTTTGAAGTTTAGATTGACTTTGCAAGTCTCATTATTTGATAATTATTTATGTGTAGCGCGTCCTTGTCCTGATATGTGACTTATTAACTAATTGGAACTCAGAATTTTTCAGCAAAACTTTATTAATTGCAGTTTAATATCTGCGTTGTTCAAAACAACATCAAACATATATAAGGTGCAAATTTTCAGAAGGGGGGGTGTATTACATATTACATATATATTTCTTCCTCATTTTTTGTGTTTTCTCCTTTGCTAAGACCACATAACCCACTACCCAGCAGCACTGTCTGTCCATGCGCAAGCCTAATCGATATCCTCATGTGTACCTTCGAAGAAAAGAGTCCTACCGAGATTTAACTAATTTTTCAGTGAGTCAGGCATTCCATAGATCAATTATTTTCTCCTCCCCTCTATATCTATTTAATGTCATTCTCCACTATTCACTGACTAATGTACTCTATCAAGAATATGCAATGAAAAATCTAAAGAAAGTCGACGTAATCCCACTCATTTCAATTGATACTCCTCCCATGCTTCATCAATTCTTTCTACCAGAGTATCTTCTTATACCGTTGATGTTTTATCGGTCTGTTTTGGTTCGTGTTTTTGTGTGTATTAGTCGCCAGAATTCTGTGGGTTCAAGAAGATCTCCACTTCTATCTTGTTAGCCCAGACTCACTTGTTGTCCAATTATATATGTTTGACCTCTTAGTTGCATACAAACTATGATTAGCCTGTCATGCTTAAAAACCAACCGCACAAGGAAGGTAGTTCGCACCCCACTGCATTGTCCATGCAGCCCATTCGAGGTGATCAACTCGGATGTGCCTTGGTGACCTGGTAGGGAGATAACTATTCACCAACATAATCATCATCATTCATAATACACCCATGGTTTCTTACCATATTGTGCATCCTGGTAAGGGATTCCTGCGACATTAACTCACAATGATTGGCTACCCTGCCCAACATAAGCCGTTATTGATCATATTCTTTATCACTCTCACATCAATTTACGAGAAAACATGTTACCGGCTCGATTAACGTTCTTCCTGCAACATCTTTATTCATTTACCTCTCTTTCGACTGAGGCCATGGTTATCTGTTATAGTAAATTTCATTCAACACTATATTGAATATAATTATTCTTGCTGCATGCATCAGACTACACGATAAGCTTCCGATCTTCATGACTATCTACATACGCATATCATATTTACAAAGTATATGCACCTATGTTCAACTTAAGATATGCCACAACAATGTTAGTACCTCTCTTTTGTTCCTGAGTCGGTGCCTCGATTATCGTGATAGTAATCCGGCCATTAGTTCTTCGAGTTAACAGTATCAGGCATGATAATCATAAAGATTACTTACATCCCACCAACCTAGTTCAATTCTATTGAGACCAATCATATTATCGGTCTTTGCTGTTGGTTAGTTTGCGACTCTACTCCACATCTGTCTCTCACAACAAACATCTTATATTCATACCTCGCAGTAAAAAGTGAAATCTATAATAAAAGAGATTCTCATCGTTTCCTGCAGTCTGCATTACTGACACCTTTGTTGACTGCTATATTATAATCTGGATAAAGCTAAGTCCCACTACTAATTTAGTGTGATGAATATGCATCTGATTATCTTTAACCTTTTCTGTAACTCTACCGATCCCTGATTTAGTCATTATAGTTGTTAGTTTGTCCGTGTCATCAATACAAGAAAAACATGCGTCGATGATTATCTAAGAACTTTAAAACCCAGATCTGAGTCTACGATCTACTCGTACTCTGTTCCAGAATTCAACCCGAGGTTCTCGAGATCATAATCTGCCAGGTAAATGCTCCTAAGTCACACTTCACCGCCCGATGTAAGCAGTGTTTCCTAGCGGTTCGCAAGGTTAAGGCTTTGTCTAACTGAGTTCTGACTTAAACCTATTCAGTTTTGCTGTTTTCGTCAGAAACTAGTACTAATGATCACATATGGATAACCAAGTGAATTTTCACAATATGTTGTATTAATTCTGTAATCTGTAAAATTAAAAACGTGTATGTTGATTCCAAAATGTATCAAACATCATAGTACTAAGTGGCAGCCACTGTCAAATGTATTATCTGATATACATACGTGACTCATGTTTCAAAGGCACAAATCAGGCTACAACCTGCGTGCAGTCTACTGTCTATTGCAACGCGAGATAGCGCTATGGATACTACACTACAAACAAATGAGTCTAATGAGCAGCTAATTCTTTCGTCGAGAGTGAGCGCATGGTTCCGTATATAGTCATCCCCTTCCCCAAGTATGCATCAATCAGTAAGCAGAAAGATACCAATATATTCTGCCAAGTAGTAGTTCATCGTGAGAAATATTGAAGCTATCAAGTACACAGATGCTATGGTTTTCCCGTATCTGCTTACATGAGTGGTTAGCGTGATCATTGGATCTGTCGAGGCTTGCTCGCTTGCATTGCAGTACATCCAGCACCGTCGCGCACGCGATCTACCAGTGCGCACTCTAGAGAGATACAATGTCTAAAAAATTTGATTCGAGAGGCATCACACTGTCATTACCACATCGAGACCCTGTATCACAAAGCCTTAAAGTCCGACATAAGAGGAATAACACAGGCTGTCATGTTTGACTACTGCTAGACACTGAGAGGTCGGACAGTAGAGACAACTGCTAAGTCACCTTAGTTCGTGTATTTGTGTCCTGATAAGACTGAATTCTTTGGTTATGCCGCCCAGTAATGGTACTGAACTTTGGGTGGACCAGTGACTGATCACAACACTCCTCCTCGAGTGTCGGGAAAACATTACGGATGCACTTGTAAGACCGAGTCATGGCCTGTCTCGACGCTAAAACTGGACGCTTAGGCTTGACTCTCAGAAACATGCTTGTTTGATTCATTTTTCATCGATTATTTACTGAGTCGCAATGATCCGGACTAATGAGTCAGTAAGACAATTGTTCAGATAAGCAGCTACACTAGAAGATATAGTGTGAATTCAGATTAGCTTATTGTGCTATTCCTAACAATATGTGGTCTGATACATAGCGTTTTACTACAAGTTTCATAAGACGATAGCAAGATTCATCGCCTAAGCATCATCTAACCACAGCACGCGCACAAGACAGCTTGTTCACTGCTAGACATCTCATGGCTCCTTGGCTGAACCACGATCCGCCTCAGTCTCCTGAAACGCATGACGCAGTACAAGCATTAATTATAGACGCGAAGACAGGATGGTTGACCTATACATGCTTGGCGCGCTGTTCTAGAGACTGCAATAACCGCTCATCATTATAATCAAAGAATGAACAGAACTCATCTACCATAGGCGTCCTATAGTCGTTCACCAACGCACGGCAGCATCACGACGTAGAATATATACACAGTCCAAATAATCAATAGAACAAGAGACGAGAACAAAATATCCTCTTTGACGCCATGCCGCCGTTTTTATCCAGATAGGTTCTAATGTTATCTGGTAGCTTGAAGTATGTCCCTAAGCCCAAAGACTTCTTACTGACTCGGCATGCACTGAATTCATACAACGCGAGGTGAGACCTCAACTCATACTCGGATTGCTGAGTAATAGACCGGACTGGATCTCTTGTTCGTGTTCATTGAACGGTATGTGCCTGACTAAACAGTCATGGACTAATCTCAGTCTGGATCGGACAGAACGCATCGCAGTGGACTAATTGGTATATAGCACTCCTTGGCTCATGGCACCGCTTGTGCCGATGGAACCCTTTGGCGGCGATGGTAACACGTTTCGCCGATGGTAACGCGCTTAGTCCTCGCACGCCTTTGATACTGGGCATAGCGCACTCTTTTGTTACTGCGTACCCTTTGGTAATCACAACCCTTGCTAACTCACAACCTTGTGACGACGCGATCGCTTGGTGTACTCGCGCCTCTTGGTGACTCATGCTTGTTGGCACTGCGTGACCGTTTGGCATCTCCCAAACGTTCAGCCTAACGCACGCCTCTTACTTGGACGATCCGGACTGACGCGCAGTACCGACCCTAGGGTGCTGAGGTTTCCCGGATGGGATGTGTTCGCAGATGGAGTCTAGGGACGCGTCCTTGCATCACATCACACAGCCCTTTTGTGTGAACCGAGATAGATAGAAGAGACGAATGAAATGAAATAGATAAAAGAAAAGGATGATAGACCATCGAACGCGATTGTCGCGCAAGGTTTGGCGCGATGGGGCAGCACTCTAAGCGCAATGATCGCGTCCTGCCACATACTTGGACCAGTCTCTGGTGTTTCGCCAGATACTTCTCCTTGTTAGAGTCCTCTCATTATAGATCGTAACTTGCTTCGCCCAAACGATAGAAATCACCGGAAAACAACAGCCACACTCGCTTTTCATGCCAGACTCTCTCTCTCTCTCTCGAGTCTCTGCTTATCTCTCTCTCTCTCTCTCATTCTCTCGTGCTCTCTCTCTCTCTCTCTCTCTCGTCTTTCTCTCTCTCTCTCTCTGCTCTCATCTCTCTCGTCTCTCTCTCATCCTCTCTCGTCTCGTCTCCTCTCTCTCCTCTCTCGATCTCTCTAGCTCTGCTCTCATCTCTCCTCTCTCCCTCTTCTCTCTCGTCTCTCGTCTCTCTCTCTCCTCTTGTCTCTCTCTTTCTCATCACAGATATTATTCTGAGTTTTTATACTCTGGACAACTGATGATGGAGATGCGACAGAGAGCGTCGCCCAATTTATATTAGAGGATGATCGGCCTAGGACTGTTCCCACACGAAGAAAACGAACATGCACAACTTGCTTGGCGAATGGGCATGACTTGGTTGATAGGCTTGCATCCTTGAGCCCAGTCGCATCGCCTTCGGCTATAACTGCCGATCCTCCTGGGTCTGAGATACGAGCCGCAACAGCCGAGACGCCAGAACCTCCAGGCGTTAGGCGCAGCGCATTACCAAAGAGGCGCACACCAGGATACGCCGAGTAGCTCATGGGCGGACCGCACCAGCCCACACGGCTCCGGATCGCCGATCCAACTGCCGCCGGACTCCAAACAGTCCGGCAGCTAAGTTGAGCTGATCGCCAGCTGGTCACTCTGAGTGAGCTGGTAGCTCAGGCTGATGAGCTGCATCTAAGTGTGGAAGACTGAGCTTGCTCAGAGCTACGTCTATGCGTACTGCGAGCTAACGTCATGCGTTCACTTCATCGCAGCTAGCCGGTATACTACGTCAGCGTCACTTTACGTTGTTTACTGCTCCGTCTCATTTGGTTAAGTGCGTGATATTACTTAACACGCAATATTGACCATGGATCGCCCTGCCCCTTGAACAGAGTGATCCGCAGTTCATTCCCTTGATCCATGGTCATGCACATGATCCTACCGCGATCGGGGGCGTGACAAGTCTCTCTCCACTTTTGAGGGATTCGTCCTCGAATTCGGATCACTTGTTTCCTCACGATCGTATTGATCCAACCACTAAGGATACTCGGCTTTCATTCTAGAATCTATCTCCCAAGTGATGATGTCCTTCCCATTACAATTCCAAACGACTTTGATCATCTAGACCATCTTCTTCCTTGTTGCCTTTTCCATCCTGTCTATGATTCGAATTGGCCTCGCTTCAATGGTAAGGTTTGTACCTAGATCAACAGGAATAACAGGCAGAATGACATCCTGGTCCGTCAAACACTTTCGGAGTGAGAGACATGGAACACGTTATGAAACACATCCATCTTGGCTGGCAAGTCCAATATAGTATACCACCATGCCAAATCTTTCTATAAACTTGAATGGACCTAAGTACCTTGGATCTAGTTTCCTCTTCCGGAAAATCGGACCCGACCCTTGAAGGTAATCATTTTGAGTACACTAAATCGCCATCTCAAACTCAAGATCCTTCTTACGCCTATCTGCGTAGTTGTTTTGGCGATCTTCCTTCATCTTATCCCTTAGGAAACTTGATTCTTTTTGGTTTTCTCCTCGAAAATCTCCGGACCAATCATTCTGCGCTCCCCACTTGGGTCCAGCATAAGGGTGTCCGACAGGGACGAACATAGAGAGCTTCATATGGCAACATGCCAATACTGCTATGGAAACTGTTGTTGTAAGCAAATTCCACAAGGGTAGGTGTCTTTTCTAGGAATCACGCCCATTCCAAGACACATGCTCGCAACATATCTTCCAACGTTTGGATAATGCGTTCTGACTGCGCCATCTGCTGTGGGTGATAGGCGGTGCTCATGTTTACTCTCGTTCCTAGTGCTTTCTGAAAAGCCTTCCAGAAATAAGATGTAAACCTTGGATCCCTATCTGGTATTCTACTTGTTGGGACGCCGTGCAACGGACGATCTCGTCAATGTACATACGTACGATCAATCGACTCTTTCCGACTTCTTAATGGCCAGAAAGTGCGATGACTTGGTTACGCGATCCACCACAACCCAGACCGCATCTTCTTATTCCTGGTTGTGGGAAACCCTGTCACAAAATCCATTGTGATGTGATCCCACTTCCATTCGGAATAGGCAGCTTTGCCAATAACCCACTAGGAACCTGATGTTCTGCTTTGATGAGTTGGCAAGGACACTTCGCCACCAATCCGCAATATCAGCCTTCATTCAAATCCAATGATAGTATTTTTTGAGGTTCTGATACATCTTGGTCGCACCAGGATGAATCGAGAATCTACACTTATGTGCTTCTCTTATAAGTTCTCCTTTAAGTCTCTATCATTAGGAACACTGATGCGACAATTGACTAGGATGGTACCATCCTTCGCGGTGATACTCCGTCCTATCATTCTGAGCAAACTTATTCAGGTTTTTCATTCTGACCTTGAGCTAACCAAATTCGGGTGAGAAGGTTGGCCTGGTTAACCGCCTCTAACCCCAGTGGTTCACTCTCTTTGGTCAGTGCATTAACTGCAGAGCATGGACCATCCCTTCCAGGTCGTCCGCCTCCCGTTTAGCCGACACCTCTGCCCTTCTCCGACTCAAGGCGTCTGCTACCAGGTTGGCCTTTCCCGGATGGTAGGTGATGTCCATATCGTAATCAGCCATGAACTCTCTGCCTTATGTTTAACTCAGGCTGCGCGAATATATACTTCAGACTCTATGGTCCGTAAGTATCTGACCCTTGGCGCCATATAAATACGAGCGACAAATCTTTATGGCGAACACTACCGCAGCCATTTCGAGATCATGGGTGGGGTAGTTTCCCTCATGTTTCCTCAATTTCCTGGACGCATAGGCGATGACCTTCCCATGCTGAGTCAATACGCAACCTAGTCATGTTATGAACACGTCCGTATAGACCACATATGGTTGGTCGGCCGCTGTAGAACCAGAATTGGTGCGCTGGTCAACATGTCCTTGAGTGCAAAGAAGCACCTCTCAGACTCTTCACACCATGCAAAATTAACGTCCTTCCCGGTTAACCATGTCATAGGCTGAGCCAATCTTGCGAATCCCTTCACAAACTTTTGATAGTAACCTGCCAGCCGAGGAAGCTTCTGACTTCCGTGGCATTGCGTGGTCGGGGCCAATCTTGGATTGCCCTGATCTTCTCCGGATCCACCGAGAGGCCCTGATCATATACGATATGTCCGAGAACCCTATGCTCCTTTGCGAAAAACTGCATTTGTTGAGTTTAGCATAAAGCTTATGTTCTCGTAACCGTTCCAACACAGCCCTTGGCTGTCTCCGATGAGATTCCTCATCCTTGGAGTAAATCAATATGTCGTCTATGAAGATGATAACTGATTAATCCAGAAAATCTCGGAACACGCTGTTCATCATTTTCATGAATGCATCAGGAGCATTGGTCAGACCGAATGGCATGACTACAAATTCGTAGTGGCCGTATCTGGTCCTAAATGCCGTCTTCTTGATATCGTTTAGTTCATGGGAATCTGATGATACCCTGAGTCCAAATCGATCTTAGAAAACCACTTGGCTCCTTTAAGCTGATCCAAAAACTCGTCTATCCTAGGTAAGGGGTACTTGTTCTTCACAGTAACCCGGTTCCCCGATAGTCGATACATAGACGCATGCTACCATCCTTCTTTTTCCACAAAGAGGACTAGTGCACCCCAAGGGGAACTACTCGGACGTATGAACCCCTAGTCAAGCAATTCTTCCAATTGCTTCTTTAGCTCGGCCATCTCGGCAAAAGGTATTCGATACGGTCTCTTGGACAGTGGAGCTGTCCCTGGTTCTAGTTCAATCGTGAATGGATCAAACCTATCAGGGGGGATGCCCTGTAGCGTACGGAACACATCCGGGAACTCCGACACCAACGAGTCCTCAAACAGATCTTTCAGATCATCAGAATTTTCGTACTCCATAGTTGTAATTGTGGCCAGAATGGCCTCACAACCCTGTCTAAGCATCGATTCTGCACAAAATGCGTACACCACTACTTTCCCCAGAGTCGGACTCAGACATTGGTACTCAACCGGGTGAGATCCAGCCTCCAATCCCACACGCCCCTTGTGGCAATCGAGGGTGGCCTGATACTTTCCCAAACAATCTATGCCTAGGATCACCTCGTGATTCTGTAGGTCAAAAACGATCAGATCCACAGGTAGATTCTTACCTTGGATCGTCACCGGACATTTTCCATAAAGCCTAGTGAATGCATGGACTTGCCCACCGGCTGCCTTCACTAACCTCAAATTATCCCCAGATTCCAAACAAAACAGACCCTTTCAGACCAACTCACAAAGCTATGTGTAGCCCCTGTGTCGAAAAGTACGTGTGTTTCCACACCACCAATCATGAGGGTCCCTATCAGAGACCCACATCAGAATAACCTAACCATTCTAGGTTCCAGACCAATCATTTCTACTAAACTTAAAAAGACGAGTTTAGGATGTTACCAGTGATCGATTCAAATGATCAAAAGCACCGTCGTCCTGAGACAGATCGTACACCCTCGGTGTTGTGGTCGGCCTAGCGTGGGTCAACTTGCCCGGTCTCCACGACCATTCCCTTGTCCTCCTTGAAGTTTGGGACACTCCCTCTGAAAATGTCAGCTTTTTACCCAATTGAAACAAGTCGGAGGGCCGCTTGCACCAGATTGGCCTTGAGTCCGATTTGGTCGAGGGATGTCCCAGAGCGAATGTTCCATACTACCACAACGCCCGCAATCCCCCATGGCCTTCCATCATTTTCCTGGATGGCATTTGCCACAGTTAGGGAACTTAGGTCTATCACCTGGGGAGTTACTCCCTTGAGATGGTCCCATTCCTCTTGCGGTCATTAGTCTTACCGATCAGGGGCAGACTCAGGCCAAGTTTTAAACTTAGCTTCCTCCGCCAAGGTAGACTCAAAGAGAGCCATACGTTCCACCAGCTCGAACACAGTGCTGAAAGTGCGGATCGAGAAGTGGGCCCTCAGTTCGGGCCTTAGGCCACGGATGAACCGGCGAACTTATACTGCCTCATCCTCCAGCTCCCTTCCCACAAACCGCCTAAGCCGGTTGAACTCCTCCTCGTACTCCCGTACGGTCCTGCTGCCTTGGACCAGATCTAGGAATTTGGATTCCAGTCGGTCCCATGCCTCTGCAGGAAAGTATTTGCGGTTGAATTCCACTTCGAAATTCGAAAACTTTGGAGGTTCACGTTGGTGCACTTATCCAAAGACAGCCACCAATTGTGCGCATACCCTTCCAGGAGGGGATCGCAATGTCCCGTTTGTCATAATCGGGACAACGAGTCAAATTGAACCAACCAGCCAGATTCTCCACTGGTATGCTACGATTGGGTCGGTACTACCTGAGAAATGTTGTGTGCCCAGGTGGGATATGTGTTCCAACAAACTCAGATAGTCTACCTTTCTCGTGAACCTTGTACGTGGGTCGATCTCGATCACCTCGGCTGGACTTCCAGCCTGACCATTAGCAAGGGGTATAGCCATAGCACCTGGTGTTGCTTGACCAACCGATGAATTCACTAGAGAAGTGACCATCTGTGTCATAACCTTGATGGCTTCCAGGATGTCCTTCATGGATGATTCTACAGCCCGAGCCGCAGTACGGTCAGTGTTGGAGGATTCTGCTTCCTCATCCCGCACATGCGGCTGCATACCTTCATCCTCAGCCCCTATCCTAGCAAGGCTAGCTGAATCCTTCTGTAAACCCTCACCTGTGTTAATCTCCACAAGATCGATTCGTAACACAGTCAGATCGAATTCTTCCTTGGCTACCTGACTGGGATGACCAGCCGCTACTTTGCTCTTCCGAGACTTCCCTGATTTGCCTCTCGCAACCTTGGAACCAGACAATGTTAGTATTGAAATATAACATATAGAATCCATCAATTCCTAAGGCCAAGCAAATCGGAAAACCATAAGACCTAATCAGCTGGCTGCGTGTGTGGACTACCATAGCTCACTATCCTAGAATCAACTCCGCTCTGATACCACTTGTAAGACCCGATCCTGGCCTTTCGACCCAACTGGACACTTAGGCTTACTTTCCAGAAACATTTCTTATTTGATTCATTTTTCATTGATTATTTACTAAGTCATATCCAAGAATATAGGGTTCATAAACAATATATCAGATAGAGTAATAGAATATGGAATGAGTTACATTGTGCTATCTAATAATATGTGATCCGATACATTGTTTACTAACAATAAGCAATCCATCCCTAACATCATCTAACCACACGCCACACAGCCTTTCACTGATAGAATCTTCATGGATCCTTAGCTTGACCACGATCAGCCTCAGTTCCTGACACCATGACCAGTACAAGCATTAATTATAACCAAAGACAGGACGGTTGACCCTATAATGCTTGGCTTGGTTCCTATGACTGCAATAACCTCAATCATTATAATCAAAGAATGAACAGAAACTATTTACCATATCCTAAGTCGTTCAACCAACCACCCCACACGACGTTAGAATAGATAGAAAGTCCAAATAATCAATAGAACAAGACCAGAACCGAAATGTCCTCTTGGACCAATCCGTCAATCCAGATAGGTTATAGTGTTTTCCGGTACCCTTGAATATAAGCCCTAAGACTTCCTTACCTGACTCGGCATCAAGCCTGAATTCATACAACCGAGTGAGACCCCTAACCCATCTGAATTGCTGAGTAATAGACCGGAATTTGATCTCTTTGTCTGGTTAATTGAACCGTATGTGCCTTGACTAAACAGTCATGTACTGATCCATGTGGATCATACAGAACCGTATCCATTGGACCTGATTGGAATAAGTACCCCTTGGCCCATGGCACCCTTTGGCCGATGGCACCCTTTGTCCGATGGCACCCTTTGGGCGATGGCACCCTTTGGTCGATGGTAACCTTTGTTCCTCACATCCTTTGATACTCGAAACCCTTGGTACTTTGGTTACTCGTACCCTTTGGTAACTCACAACCCTTGGTAACTCACAACCCTTTCAAACTCACAACCCTTGGTGACACGCGACCTTGGTGACTCGCACCACTTGGTGACTCGTGCCTGTTGGCACTCGTACCCCTTGGGACATCCCAACCGTTCAGACTAACTTCCCTTTACCTTGGACGATCCGGACTGACCGCATAACCAACCCAGGGTCCAGGTTTGTAGATGGGATGTGTTCGCATGGAGTCTAGGGATGCGTCCCTTGGACTCAACCATCACACCCCTTTGTGTGAACCAGAAAGAGAAGAAGAAGAATGAAATGAAATGAATGAAATAAATAAAGAGAAAGGATGTACCATCGAACCGATCGGTCCCAAGGTTTGGCCGATGGGGCCGCACCTCTAAGTCGATGGATCGCCAGTCCTCCACATGCCTTGGAACCAGTCTCTGGGTTTCCCACGACCTTATCCTTGTTAGATCCTCCCATTCTAGATCGGAACTTGCTTTCCCCCAAACGATAGAACTCGCCGGCAAAACAACCACCACACTCGGCCTTCTCTTGGCCGGAACTCTCTCTCTCTCTCTCTCTCTTTCTCTCTCTCTCTCTCTTTCTCTCTTTCTATCTTTCTCTCTTTCTCTCACGATATTTCTCTGATTTTTACTCTGTAAACTGATGATGGAAATCGACAGAGAGGATCCCTATTTATAGAGGATGATTGGCCAGGACTTTCCCCACGAACAGGCACAACTTGCTTGGCGAATGGGCATGACTTGGTTGATAGGTTGCACCCCTTGACCAGTCGCATCCCTTCGCCTATAACTTCCCCCTCCTGGGCTGAGATCAAGCCCAACCAGAGACCCAGACTCTCCAGGCTTATCCCATGGTCTTATCCAAGACCCCACCGGACCCTAGCCCCCATGGCCGGACAAACTAGCCCACCACCGGCCCAGACCTGGTCCAACTGCCCCGGACCCAAACAGTGCGGCCAGCTAAGTTGAGCTGATCCCCATCTGGTCCAGCTGAGTGAGCTGGTAGATCAGCTGAATGAGCTGAATTAAGTCGGACTAAGCTGGACTGAGCTTTCTCGAGCTACGTCTATCTGCTCGAGCTATTCGTTTACTTCATCCAGCTACTGCAATACTCGTCCAGATCTTTTAACTCGTTTCTCTCCCTCTCATTTGGTTAAGTCGTCACATACTTATCCCAATCTTGACCATGGATCGCCTTCCCCCTGATCAGAGTGATCCGTAGTTCATTCCCCCGACCCATGGTCATGCACATGATCCTACCGAGGATCGGGGGCGTGAAATTACTCCTCAAAAAAGTCGATGGAATTTCGTGGATATGGCTAATCCCATTATAATCATGCTCAAATATGTTATACGATCCAAACCAAGGCCCAAACGATATAATGCAATTGTAGAAATATAGCATTACAACATCAATATATAACAAACATGTTATACCCCTCGAGCTGAGGCCCGGACCATATAACCCAATATTTATCACAAACATCAGTCAATATCATGTCATTATATTTCCAAACACACGACGTAGAAATGCATCAACCAATACTCTTGTTTGCAGGCGCTAACTACACATTCAAAAACCAAAAACTTAATTGAGACTTACATTGGCGATTGAGTGGTTTGGCTTTAGCACAATATTATTTTTCGACTCTATCACCTATATCTCACGATTGGCATGACTCAAAACTTCTATCAAAATAATGCTACAACAAACGGATTCTTGATGTTCCGTTAGTCAAACCGGAACCTAAACAGAAATCTAAACTAAGAATTAAAAACTAAATATAAAATAAAAACTAAAGACTAGAAGGTTTACCTTAAGGAGTCTTCCTATGGTTGGGTTTTGGTGTGGGGGAAATAAATTAAGGGGAGAGGGGATATTTATAGGTAAGTGGAATGAAGTAAGAGGGTGTTATGGTCGTGGGTATCAAGCACGAGGTGGTTTGGCCGCCTAAAAACTAATGGGAGTTAGATTAGTGTCCAGCTGCAAATCTGTCCAATGCGAACCAGATTTGTGGCCAGCCACCAAATCAACCCATCCCTGTGCAACGTGACCATCTTGGTGATGATCCAGTCAAATCGAGACATGTGTACAGCTTCTTAAGTATAGAAGCATACAGCTGGATCATCCAGCATGATTTGTACACACCCAACATGTCGTATACATATCCTAACGAGCTGCATTCAACTCCGAATGTTTCATTGTCTGATCCGGATTGACGAAAAATGTCACTCCTTGGCCAAAAAAAATTGATTTGTCAGACCAAAACACTTCAAAAATAATTTTAAGGTCATCATATCCTAATAACTTAAATCATATGTTTTTGAGATTTCGGGAACTATCTAGGCCGAACCACGAGCATTTTTGACCTACTAAATCTCTTAAGAACCTTCACGCGCCATTACTTCGTACAAACCTCAATTTAAAATTAAAGCACCTCTCAATAAGCATAACATCACTTGACCTTCCATACCATGTTATCATGTTATTCTCTCAACATTACTTGCGGTCTTTCCATTCTACCATTTTGCAATCATTTCTAAACTACCCAAGGCATATTTCTCGACAAATGAAACTGAGAATTTAACCAATTCAATGTGTAATCCGGAAACAACTACTTGTCTAAGTCCTTTGTACTTTGACTCCTCATTCTCGAACACTTTCATTTATATTCGGCTTCTTTGTGCTTCTTTAATTTTCTGAAACATTTAATACTCTTCCGGCGACTTAATGCAGTATTTCCTTGTGCCAAACTTCTTACAATGCTTTATCCATTTTTATTTTATCTATTATAACTTATGGAGCTTATCAAAATTGGCTTGGCTTGAAGTTCCTTATTTGGCAAATGTTCGACAATTTTTGGGGCCATACATCAACCATCTTCCCCTCGACCATTTTATGGCTTCGTCCATGTCGTTTTTTTATTGAGGGTTATTACATTGCGGATCATATCAAAGGGAACACCTTCAGGAAAAGGCGAGGTATCCAAGGTAACACTTTGGTGTTAGGATTGGCCAGCACCTTCACGTGCTTAGTAGGAGACTGGGCATTGTCAGGAGACTATTTCACAAACATAGTGATTAATGTAGAGGTTTATGCTTCTTCTTCTTCTTCTTCTTCTTCTTCTTCTTCTTCTTCTTCTCTTCTTCTTTCTTCTTCTTCTTCTTCTTCTTCTTCTTCTTCTTCTTCTTCTTCTTCTTCTTCTTCTTCTTCTTCTGTCTAGAGGAAGGAGGCTACACCATCATGATTGATCTACGTTTGGGCCCATAGAGTTTCCCCAAGGATCATTATGTTGTTCTAAGCGAGAGGTAGACCAGAAGCTCCTTTCTTGGCAGACATCACCTTCATGGCTTTCTTACAAGGGCCTGGCTCCAAAAGCTCTCGACATGTTTCCCTGCAAACAAATCACGACAACAATAAGAAAAACTCCAAGAATGAAAATCAAAGAAGAGTAAATACATGTGGTATCGAAATTTACTCCAATGTTGCTTTTCTCCAACGCCTCCCCCAATTATGGGATATATTTGGTTGATTACCCTTTATTATATTGTTGAGATACGTAAAAAAAAATGTTACTGAACAAGAGGTCATTCGTTCAATTGAAAAGGATCTTGACTATTGTTTCAAAGGTTCCCAGTTCGAGTGGCCGCTGAGAAGAAACTAATATTACATGTAGTTTTGGCCCTAAAGGGATTATGGACTTCGGTCATGAACCTTCTGGTATTTAAAAAAAAGTTACTGGAAACAATATACATTTGGTTCTAAATGGTGACTAAATGTTAGTGAATTTATATTTACGCTATAAAATTTACTATATATTTTGAAGAATATTTGTTACACATCATCCGTTGTCATTTCTCTAATGTTATGTATACAAGAAAAACAACAATACCCGATGACCATATTAAACGAAAGTTTATCATGAATATGTGTTTCCGATCTTTTCCCAAGGATCCATATTTTGCCAGAGTTTGGGTCTCGGAAACACTCATTTTTCGGAAAGTTCTCGATAAGTTCTGAGAACAATGGTTCTCAGAAATACTTAACGGGAAATCATTAGATATACCGATAGATTTATGATGAATCAATTTCAATTAAAACTAAATATATTTGAATAAAAATATACTAAACTAAAACTAATAATAATGGAAAATTCTCTCAGATAGCCCTATTAAAGTTACTAGATCGATTTCCGCGCTATGCGCGGATAGTTCCTAATATATAATTTGATTGATTTTGTTGTATTCATAGAATTTTAGTATAAAAAAAAAGATATGCTCTGACTTTTGTTATTTAAATTTTGTATATAAGTTTTTTGTCGTATTTTTTTTAATATTTTTTAGTTGGGCCAAAATATCAAAATTGAATGCATAAAAAAATTTCAAATGTCGAGAAGTTTTTCTTAATTACGTTTTCTTGATTGTAATCTTATGAGCTGTAAATTGGAAGTTTAGCTCTAACTCATGTATTGAAATTTACTCTTATTTTTCCTTTGAAATCTTTGATATTTTCATTGTTGTGTCACTGTAAAACTTTGGCTGATGATGAATTGAATAATAGTTTTCATGCAAATAAGAATTATTAATCAGGTATCAGAATTTTAATTTTATATTTTCTTTTTACTTTTATATATTTTAGGGATTACTTGTCACTTTGATAGCTTTATATCTTCGATTATTTATGATTTGCATCCTATTGAACATAAATTCTTGGTTGTCCCATAATGTAAGATCCACATCTTGACAATTAGACTAACATTAAATTTGTGTTATGTCAAAAGAGAATCACCAAATATTTAATAAACAACTTATTTGCTTTAAGTTATAAGCTTGCTTCTTAGAAAGCAATCAAAAGATTTTAAAGTCAGAACCATCCGTTTGTAATTGGATCATTGAGTGACTGTAAAAATTGCTTATGCATCAAAGTGGGCTATAAAATATTCTATAAATGCAAAATGATTTCCAGAATGGTTTTAGAGACTCTTGTAGCCATTCCTAGTGTGAACTATCACCATATTTCTACATGTATTTTATTAGATATATACGTTTAGAAAATTATATATGTTTTGAATATTAGTTTCATAATCCAAATGAAAACAAAGTAAATACTTTTTTGTTCATAATTTCTATCATATTTTAGCTAATTACTATATTCTAAACTTGAAAATTTTATTAAATTATAATTATCTTTCAACTTTTAGAATGATACAAACCAAGATAATTAAAATACGTAAATTTCACAGAATTACTAAGTGTAGTATTTATGATTAGAAAAAAAATTTATGTCTTCCAATGTTAGTTGGACTCTAAATATTTTGTAATACATGCCTAGAAAATTGTATATATTTAAGAATGTTAGTCTAATAATGTAGTGATGAAAAGAAATCCTCATTATCTATTTTGTTTGTCATAATATTTTGTTGCTTTATAAATATTTTTTTCTATTTTTATTTAAATTGTTCCTTTAATCTAATATTTTACTTTTTTTTTGTTCATAAATTTTATCTGGATAATGAAATCCTTTGTCATCCCGGTTCAGCTCTTCTAAGAAAAAAAAGAGGTAGTTTAGGATGAAAGATTTTAATGACAAAAAAAATACTTGCACTGAGCTACAAAAAAAATACAAAAGCATAATAACTTAAGATGCAAAGTAATACATGTTCCTATAGGAATTATTAGTTGAGGATCAGTGTCTTCCTTAATAATAATTGATTGAATCTGCTTCTCTTTCCCATACATATAGCTTACCATATAATGTTTACATGTTTAGCAAGTAAAACTTATATGTATGGTAATCTTTTTGAGTAAAGCAGACCAATAAGACTTCAAGAAAGCAGCTGAGTTAGACTAAGCACCATGAAATAGGAAAGATTATATGAGTAATCACCATGAGCACAACCAGTGGCTCGATCCTTCATGAGCATCACTTCTAAAACCTTACTGAAACTCTGAAAGTACTCTCGATATTCAATGCGTCTTCCAAGAGAGCCGACCAATGAACAACTTACATGATTTCATTTTTATTCTGCAACAGTTTTTGTTACCGAGTATATATACATCTAGTAAACAGCTCGATCTGACTGAAAATATCATCTTTACTTCAAAAAAAAACTCAGAACCATATGTTCCAAAAACATGATTGAGATAATTGAATCGAACAAAACTTTACGACAAACAATAGGATGTCTAGATGAATATGAACAATTTGGGTCTTGATGGATCCTGTGAATTGATAGAGCCACGATCTTAGAAGGTGTGAGTTTGAAAGAAGAAATCAAAACAGATAATAGAGGAAATCTATACGTTATCGAAGTTAAGAAACCGAGGATGTAGAAAGGCCAACACTTGAAGCTTTCCAAGGCAATGTGGGATTTCGCCGGTGTTGCGGTGCTCGAATTTGCTGGAGAATGATTGAGATAATTGAATCGAACAAAACTTTACGACAAACAATAGGATGTCTAGATGAATATGAACAATTTGGGTCTTGATGGATCCTGTGAATTGATAGAGCCACGATCTTAGAAGGTGTGAGTTTGAAAGAAGAAATCAAAACAGATAATAGAGGAAATCTATACGTTATCGAAGTTAAGAAACCGAGGATGTAGAAAGGCCGACACTTGAAGCTTTCCAAGACGATGTGGGATTTCGCCGGTGTTGCGGTGCTCGAATTTGCTGGAGAAATGGAGCTGGAAATCATTGCTTCGGTTATATTAAAGCTGCATATTTGGTCACCGGCGGTTATGAGTCGATGTGAATTTTGAAGCTGGAAAATTGTATTTAGAACTGAAGTGGAGGTGATGAAACAGACGAATCAATCTATTGTTAGTGACTTTGTGGGTTGGATCAACATATAATTATGAGTGATAGAAGAAGGTATGAGAGTTGAGAAGACAATCGTCTAAAGAACGTTTTTGTATGAGGAAAAAAGATGAGAAGACAATCGAAATAGACACAACTTTTTTTCGGAAATCGGATGGGTGACATGGCATAAAAATGATTTTTGATTGGTTGATTTAAATGGCTGAGGTGGCACTCTCTCCTTTGAGTATATTGAACTTTTAGTATTGTAAGATTGGCACCAAAAGAGCCCTAAAAAATGATCAAAATAACTCTTTATTTTTAAAATTTTAATATTTTCCTTTTAAAAATTAAATCCACTTCCAATACCCCACCCCATAACTCTAAACCCTAAATTTAGATCAGTTAACAGTAAGGGTATAAGTGTATGTTAACACCCTTTAATAAACATCTTTTTGTCATTTTTTTCCTTAAATATTATTTTTGTGACAACATTTTTTTAAGGTTATTCTAGGATATTTCTCAATAATAATCGATCAAATATTACACTGAAGAATAATTATACATAAAAATTATATAACAAAGAAAGAATTAAAACAAAAAATTATAACGGATCCATTATCATCGGTGTGGAGTTTGGCAATGGAAGTAGTTGTAGAAGGAGTTGAAGCGGCGGTGGCGTAAAAGGAGCTGCGGTGGTGGTCTGAAATAGATTCAGTGGTGGTGTAAAGAGCTGCGGTGGTGGTGGTGTAAGGTGCACCGTGAAGGTGTAAGGAGGTGCACCGTGACGGTGTAAGGAGGTGCGATGGTGACGGCGCAAGGAGGTGCAGTGGTGGTGGAGCAAAAGTTTCACAGTGGTCTTCTTTTGTTTGCAAAAATAGATTTGAACAAACAGAGTTAAAAAAGAAAAAAAAAATAGTGACTTTACTCTAATTCACCCTACAAACCTCTTACAAAATTCTAATATATCCCTTCCTATTGTTTATTTTCTTTTCTATTTCCTTTAATAACTAAAATGTGGGTAAAAGACCAGAGAAACCATAAGGAATCAGTATAACTAGTGATCCAACCATATCCATTTTGGGTCATCCACCCATATAGAATTGAAAAAAAAAAGTTTAAATCTCCTTTCCCTTGGTTGTCGTCTTCTTGTACATATTTTTCGATGGGTGATTTTTGGAGATATACACAATAGAAAAGAATGAAGAATTTGACCATGTATTGAAACTTGTGACAATTTGGTATGAAAGTGGACGACTTTCTCCTTTTTACGCGTGACGATTCGCTAATACAATATTTGATAGTATACTATACTATATTTGTCAAATATATATTACAGAATAAACAATACATAAAATAACACTTCTTGAGGATGAGAAGAAGAAGAAGAGAGACAGAAAGATGAGGAGGAGAAGCAAATGAGAGGGACACAGAGAAGGAGGAGACAAAGGAGGAGGCAGAGTAGGAGAAGAAAAACGCATGGCCGGAGGGAGATAAGGAGGAGAAGGAGTAGGTGGGGCGGGAGGGAAACGGGGAGGAGGCGGGGTGGGAAGGGAAGGGAGAATAAAATGAAGAGGAAGCGGGAAGGGAGATGAGGAAGAGAAGGAAGAGGAGGCAGAGCGAAGAGGAGAAAGAGAGAAAGACTCTAAAACCTAATACGATATCCTATACTATACCACATTCTTTATTCAAACGATATATTTTTTTGTTTAACTGGTTTTCAATGTTTAGAACATTCTTCACCTTTGTTAATTTTTAAGAATATAGTATTTATATGTTGTTGCTTGTAATTGTTTTGTCTTTAGTAATAAATATAAACCCATTTTCCATAAAAATAATATACCAACAAAATATAATACATGTGCCTTATTTTTATGTCACATATTTCTATTCTATAATCGCTAAATAGAATAAAACAAAACAAATATTACATTGCAATAAAAAAGAATCATGAGGCGGAAGAAGAGATATGATTAACAGGGAAACTGTTTGAGTTGTTAGAGTTGATGAGAAGAAGAAACCAACACATAAGATAGAAGCGATAAGAGTGGTGGAAAGAAGTAAAGAGATAATGAGTGGTGATGGTGATAAAAGAGAAAATGGTGGAGATGGTGAGGGAAAGAAAAGTTGGCGACAATGGTGGAAGGAAAAACAATGGTGAAAAAATAAAATGGTGGAGACGGTGGTGGAAATGAGACAATGGCGAAAATGATACATTCTTCACCAAAATGTATTTTTTATAAAAAGAAATTGGGTTTTCACTAGATATTGATGATGTGGTGTGTATAATATACCATGTCAAGAGCAATTTGATTGGAGACGGAGAGAGAGAGAGAGAGAGAGAGAGAGAGAGAGAGAGAGAGAGAGAGAGAGAGAGAGAGAGAGAGAGAGAGAGAGAGAGAGAGAGAGAGAGAGAGAGAGAGAAAGAGAGAGAGAGAGAGAGAGAGAGAGAGAGAGAGAGAGAGAGAGAGAGAGAGAGAGAGAAAGATGAGGAGGAGAAGCAAATGAGAGGGACACAGAGAATGAGGAGACAAAGGAGGAGGCAGAGTAGGAGAAGAAAAACGCATGGCCGGAGGGAGATAAGGAGGAGAAGGAGTAGGTGGGCGGGAGGGAAACGGGGAGGAGGCGGGGTGGGAAGGGAATGGAGAAGAAAATGAAGAGGAAGCGGGGAGGGAGATGAGGAAGAGAAGGAGGAGGAGGCAGAGCGAAGAGGAGAAAGAGAGAAAGACTCTAAAACTTAATACGATATCCTATACTACACCACATTCTTTATTCAAAAGATATATTTTTTTTGTTTAACTGGTTTTCAATGTTTAGCACCTTCTTCACCTTTGTTAATTTTTAAGAATATAGTATTTATATGTTGTTGCTTGTAATTGTTTTGTCTTTAGTAATAAATATAAACCTATTTTCCATAAAAATAATATACCAACAAAATATAATACATATGCCTTATTGTTATGTCACATATTTCTATTCTATAATCGCTAAATAGAATAAAACAAAAACAAATATTACATTGCAATAAAAGAAGAATCATGAGGCGGAAGAAGAGATATGATTAATAGGGAAACTGTTTGAGTTGTTAGAGTTGATGAGAAGAAGAAACCAACACATAAGATAGAAGCGATAAGAGTGGTGGAAAGAAGTAAAGAGATAATGAGTGGTGATGGCGAATAAAAGAGAAAATGGTGGAGATGGTGAGGGAAAGAAAAGTTGGCGACAATGGTGGAAGGAAAAACAATGGTGGAGACGGTGGTGGAAATGAGACAATGGCGAAAATGATACATTCTTCACCAAAATGTATTTTTTATAAAAAGAAATTGAGTTTTCACTAGATATTGATGATGTGGTGTGTATAATATAGCATGTCAAGAGCAATTTGATTGATATAGTACAAATAATGAAAAAATTACTATCTATTAATTGTGGTCATATAGTATAGTACGTGGACGTATATATATATATATATGAAGAGAGAGAGAGAGAGAGGAGAGAGAGAGAGAGAGAGAGAGAGAGAGAGAGAGAGAGAGAGAGAGAGAGAGAGAGAGAGAGAGAGAGAGAGAGAGAGAGAGAGAGAGAGAGGAACAAAATCTTATTATAACTCTATATAATTCATTTATCAATATATGTTAGTTTTACAAAATTCAAAACATTTTATATACAAAAGAATCTAAGTTTTTTATAGGTATTTAAATATTAAAATACATACTTTTTAAACTTATAAAGTTAATAAAAAATAGGAGATTAAAGTGGGAAATGGTAACATATAAATTAATGCATAAATATCATAGCCTAATGAATGCTATGGTTATATTGTTGTTGTTTTGGTTTGTTATGTGAATGTTGCCAAATTCATCTTTTTCGATCTCATTTTTTTCTCTGACGATGAATTGACTTCGTCTTCATGTGGAAATGGCCGGTCAGGCTCTTCTTCGTGTGCTCACTCTCACTGGACTGATCGATCCAACGTCGCATCGTTGGGAAGATATCATGCTTGCTTGGAAGAATGCGAGGTTCAAATTGCAGAGGAATGGCTTGAGAATCTCTCTCCGCGTACGTAAGGAGAGGAGTATGTGTTGAAGCCTAAATCAAGACCCCGTGTCCTGAACAAGCACTCACGTCTTGGCTGCTAGGTTGTGTTAATGCAGGAGCTCCAAGGAATGGCCATCGCTGTCCCTGAAGCCAAGCCTTGGACATTCTGTAAGTCTTTCTTTTTTTGTCTCTCTATTGTTGTTTTACGCTCTGAAAATAAATCGCTTTGGAAAGTTCAGTACTTTGCTTAAGATTATGATATTGAATCTGTAAGTTTTCTTTACAACTTTCTTCTTGCACTTTTATCTATAATGTGGTAATGAACGTTGCTTGTTTAAATGATTCCCTGCTATGATGATTCTCTGTCTATGTTACTTTTGAAGCGGCTGCGGTTGATGAAGCACCGCATCATTCGGAACCTGGTGGTGGCGGAGGTAGTGGAAATAGCCCTGGATGAAGCTAGTCTTCGCTATGAAAATTCTGTGACTTCTCTTCGTGTTGTCTTTGTTGTCATTCCCATCTCGCAGAAGGTAATGAACGTGATGGTGTTACTAACTATCTGAGATGCTTTTTGCTGTGGATCAATGGTGTAACGATCATTAGCTTGATCCAAGAGAACTTCTATTTACAGAGCTTGAGCAAGTAAATGAAAGATTTTGATTGTGTTCATGTGAATCAACATTCTTCTATGCAAAAGGGGGTAATTCTTACATCATTATTCAATCTTTATTTTGCCAAGTCTCCATCACCATCATGTTTTCCCATTAGTAGACTCTTGAGGGATGACTTAATGATATTGTTGACTCACTTGATCTTGCGGTTTTTCTATCATTCATATGGGGTTTATATGATTTCTCTCTGCTTTAAAATACGCCATCATTTAGTTCTGTGATTTTTAAATTGTAGGAATTTCTGACTAGGAAAACTTTTAATGATGCCCTACTGGCCAAAATAGGATGGCGGCTAATTAAGGAACCAAAATCTTTGTTGGCTCAAGTTCTATTAGGGAAATACGCTAGAAACTCTAATCTCTTAGACTGTCCGATACCAGCTATAGCATCACATGGGTGGAGGAGTATTCTAGCCGGAAGAGAAATACTCAAGAAAGGGCTAAGCTGGGCAGTAGGAGATAGCGAGACAATTCGCCTCTGGGATGACCCTTGGCTCTCGTTTATTACGCCGACCCAACCGTTTGGTTCACCTACAAAGGAAAGCCAAGCTTTTAAAGTCAAAGATCTCAAATTCCCTCTTACAAACAAGTGGGAACTGGAGAAAATTCGCGGGGTGTTACCTCAGTGTGAGGATATTATTTTGAAGATAAAAACTAGTTCTACACACTCTTTGGATACTCTAGTTTGGCTCCCTGAAAAATCTGGCTTATACTCTACAAAAACGGGATATGGTATTGGTATCACTGCGGGGAGATTGATCTCGGCGGAGAACAATCCAGTGAACTGGCTCAAGCATATTTGGAATGTTAAAACCTCCCCTAATATTAAAGATTTTCTATGGAGAGTAGTGAAAAAGGCGATACCAGTCAGTGCTAACTTAGAGAGGAGGGGAATAACGAGCTTTAGCTGTAAGAAGTGTAATGGGGTGGAGGATGATCTCCACGTTTTCCTCAGCTGCCCTTTAGCGGTAGAGGTCTGGAGCCAATTACCTATAACTCAAAGACCAGTAAGTCTCCTTCCATCATTAGCAGAGCTTATCAAACAAGGGAATAGCTTTATCACCTTACCACCAGTGGGAGTGAATTCCCCGTTGTGGCCATGGGCCCTGTTGAACTTGTGGAAGGCGAGGAATAGCTTGCTCTATGAAAATAGAGGTTTCTCCGCTAAAGAGATTGTGCTCAAGAGTATAAAAGATGCCAAGGAATGGTCCTGTGCACAAAATGAGTGTGAGGTGCCCATACCTCAATGTGATCCCCTGCAACAAAGCCAACATTGGCTTCCCTGCTCACCCCCAACCCTTTAATCGGGCACTCTTGTAGTGAACGTGGATGCGGCTTGGGATGCGAAGACCGGACGGTGTGGTATTGGCGGGATCTTTTCTGGTGATTGTCAGATGCTTCCTTCAGTAATCTCGGATTCACAGAGTCATGTTTCTTCAGCTCTTATGGCAGAGGCCATTGCTGTCCATCGCGCGGTGTCTACCGCTGTTTTCTCAAACGTCCGATCCCTGGCCGTTTTATCCAATTCCCTGTCCCTAATCAAGCTGTTGAAAACGGGAGGGAGTCAATCTGAACTGTTCGATATCATGTTTGATATTTGTCACTTTATTTCCCTTTTCGATGTAATCTCATTTACTTTCATTTCTCGAAGCTTTAACATTAAGGCAGATCTAGTTGCAAAATCTGCTCTCGCAAGGTCTGTAATGAACTCCAACTTGGGAGACTAAACTCTACTTGAAATGAATTCTACCCAAAAAAAAAGGAATTTCTGACTAGGCACAAGTTTACAGTTGCCGAATTTCTCAAAGGATTTTTTATTTACTTTTTATCTAGTATTTTTTTTTGTCGACTTATATAGTACTTAATCTTATATTGTGTTCTAAGCTCTGCGTAAATCGACAACCATATTAAATAATAGTCTTTGTATTTATATTTGAAATTTGAATGTTTGTTTGTTTTGAGTTTGTCTAATATGACACTTAAACTTGGAGGACTGATAATTGATTTTTAAAATTTGGACTACTAGACTAATAGGTATTACTATATATGTGTAAAAAGAAACTATTAAAACCATGTCTATAATGTAAAACGTGTAAAAATAAAATTTGGACTACTAAATTTATTAGGTACTAGGATTGGACCGCGCTTGGCGCAGAATATATATATATATATATATATATATATATATATATATATATATATATATATATATTTGATTTAAAAGTTTTTTTTATTATGTATGACAATTCGAACTATTAGTTTTACTAGGTATTACTATGATAAATAAAAAAATTCAAACATGTCCAGAACTTGTATACCAAATTTAACACATGTTATTAAATATAATTAAATTTACTCGTTTAAAATCTTTACATGTCCTATATTCAAAAAAATCTATAATTATGTTTAAACTTTTTAGTACCCAAAGTAGTAGTAATATTATCTTGTTTATAGTAACACTTTCAAAAATTTCAACATTTATTAGTAAAATTACGTCAAAAATAAAATATTTTTAGTAGAACCATTTTAGATCGTATATAGCTCTTTTGTAGAAATAAAATTCTGAAAATATGTAATTTTTTTGATTCACCTTATTATGACATCACCATCAAAACATTAGGTCTAGAAGTATATGAAGTTTTTTTTGTGGAAATGATAAGTTTTCTAATAACTTAAAAATATTAAAAATTTCATGACTAGTTTGATATTTAAAAACATATATGGACATATACTTTCAAAAAATATATGTTCTATATGCTAAAACTATATAATAAGCTGAAAATTAAAAGTTTTTAGAAATATGGATAGTCATATAGTGCTAGTAGTAGTTCAAAGTAATCCAAAGTAGTTCAAGGTAGTTATATAGTGCTACTAGTCACACCATACATATTATATTAAAAAAATATAAGGGTTTCTTGCAAATATGAATCAAAAGTCAAAATCATACACAAAACTAACACATGACTTTTTGGAACTTTCATTTGCCCTATTCACCCCAAAATTTTTGATTATTCACGAAAATGCCATTACTTTTTTTTTTCCAAAAATGAGTACTCTATCATCATCATCTTCATCAATTATTTACAATGTTGTCACTGTCATCAATACACCAACCACCATGAACATGAAATTTGAAGCTCTTAATGCATCTAAAAATCAATTTTCAATTCTCCTATTCCATTTTTTATGCTCCAAACTACATTTCTTTCACTTTCTCTCTATATTCATCCAAAAAAATCCAACATTTGATTCTAAACTTTATAAAGTTCAAACTCATGATTCTTGATCATTAACAAATTGATATTTCGTGGTGAATTTTTGTGTGCTAGGAGAAACTAATCAAGTTATCTCACTGGTTGAAAGTATGAAACTGATTTTTTTTTCCCAAATATGTTCGTTAGGAGACTTCCGTGTAAGTATTTTGGTCGTAGAAGACTTATACGGAAGTCTTCTGGTCAATGCATAGGTTACTTTATGTGTATTTTCAAGAGACTAATTCTCTAGAAGTCTTCCAACTTTTATTTGTTAACAAAAAAATCTCCAAAATACCAGAGAAAACTTCCCAATAAGTCGTCTAGGATAAAAAGTTAGTTTTGAAATTGAAAGGGTTGTATCAGAAATTTTACTTTCTCTAGATGACTTACACAAAAGTCTTTCGTTAGAAGACTTCCTTGTAAGCCTTCTGAACTCCCGGTGGAAGTCTTCTCATTGTCGATGAACATCGTCCAAGATACTTTTGAAATTTAAAAATAAAAATTAAAAATTTTATTTTAACTAGACGACTTCCATGTAAGTCTTTCGGAAGATGAATTACACGGAAGTCTTCAAGAATTTATTCCGAGATTATGGTCAAACCTTGGTTATCACAGAAGACTTCCGTGTAAGTCATCTGTCAGAAGACTTACATGGAAGTTGTCTAATTTAAATTAAATATTTGAGTTTTATTTTCAGTAGAAAAAGTAACCTGAGACGACTTACTTGGAAGTAGTCTAGTTAAATGTAATATTTAATTTTATTTTGTTGGTGGAAGACTTCCATGTAAGTCTTCTGAAAAAAGTAAAATTTTTTACACAATTTGGTCAATTTCAAAACTAACTTGTTTATCCTAGAAGACTTACCAGAAGTGTTCTCTGGTATTTTTGAATTTTTTTCAAAACAAAAGTAAGCAAATATTTACAAAGGAAAACTTCCAAAGAAGTTTGTTGTAGATTAGATTTCTCTGGAAGATTTCTTATGGACGACTTCCGTGGAAGTATTCTACGTCAAAGTTTAATAAACTTTCATTTTCTCTAAAACTATAAAGACTTTTTAACATTTTCTTGTTAATTCATGTATATTAGTTGATATTAGGGGTTCCAGAATAAAATTGATAACCTAATTGGTTTAATTATGAGGTTACCAACATTCATATTTATTAATGTTTCTAGATAATCCGAGAAGACTTTCTTGGAAGTTTTCTACATAAGTTGTTGTAAACTTGTTAAGTAACTTCAAGAATATTAAGTAGTATGATTTAATATGTCTTCTTAGATCATGAGATATACTTTTTAACTTTCATGAAATTTGGAAATTTCAATTTTCACTTAAAATTTGAGTTTCCTACTTAAATTTTATTTCCCGCTTATATTTCTATTTCCCGCTTTAAATTTAAGTCTTCCGAAACGTCTTCTGAGAAGTCTTATGAGATGTCTTTTGAGAAGTCTTCTGAGCAGGCTTCCAAGAAGACTTCTAGTGAAATTGTTATATGTTTGAACTTATGTTTTGTTTGATATTTTGTGAGTTTGACTAAGTTTTCTTGAGAAGTCTTCTCCCTTAGTTGTAGTAAACTTGACTAA
Source organism: Moricandia arvensis (assembly GCA_905132765.1). Classification (NCBI taxonomy): domain Eukaryota; kingdom Viridiplantae; phylum Streptophyta; class Magnoliopsida; order Brassicales; family Brassicaceae; genus Moricandia; species Moricandia arvensis. The sequence goes on along the minus strand of CAJHQP010005048.1, from coordinate 20,719 downwards.
TTTTGTGTTATCGTGTTTTTCTATTGAATTTGTATCAATAACATCAATAATATCAATTACTTTTGGCAATATAATATTACAGACATGAACATATTCCAAAATATTTCCATTAATATATTTTTAAATTTACAAAAGAATTCACAATTAAAAGAGTACACCAACATATCACAAAACATATTATAAGAAAAATTATTATAGATTATTCCTTCACAAAAACAAGCGTGGACTCCACTTGACATTGGAGATGACTCCAAACGCATTATATGTTAGAAGACTTCCAAGAGGACTTCCCATAAGTCTTCCTAAGTCTGACTCATATCTGAAATACCTGCAAATTCAAAAAGATTCTAATGGCTTCAAAACAGAGAAAATGAGTAGAAGATACATAGATATACCTTTAAAGAACACACAAAAAATGCATATCTGGAAAATAGATCTACCTTTAAAATAGTAGAAGATGAGAACCATGTAATAAAAAACCTGTAAAACAACATGAATTAGTGAGAAAGACATGAGTTAAAAAATGATAAACTGATATAAAGTTTGGTGTTTTCAAGCTCTAAGAGACTTAAGAGATGTTGGAGAGTTTTAGTTTGGGAAAAAAGGTAAGAGCTTCAAGCAACCATAGGCTTACTAAAACTCTGCCGTGGAGACTTACCGAAACTCTCAGATCTCTTATGAAATGGAGATATGGGAGAAGACTCCACCAGAGAAGCCTTATAGTGCATTAAATGTTAAAAGAATTACCTGGAAGTCTTCAAAGTCTATCTCAAATATAAAAAACTTGCATACCCAAAAGCATTCAAATGATTTCAAAACATTAAAAAGCTTCAAAAATAAGGTAACAACTTAAACTAATAAAAAGAGTTTTCAAAAGTTAAGAGCTTTATAGTAACATGATGTTACCAAATGAAAAATATGATTTATATATCTATCTAAGAAGTCTACGTAAAAGAGGTTAGTTTTGCATTTGGTAAAACTTTGGGCAACTTTTGACTTTTCATACTATACTTCATCGGAAGTTTACATTATGTAGACTGTTCTTGAAGTCTACAAAATATTATTTTTGCATTTGTCCAAAAATTTGATTCCGCTGAATATTTTAGTTTTGTATTTGACTAAAATGTTATAAAGTTGACCAAAACAAAAAAAAAGTGTACACTTCATATTCAGTCTACTAATCTAAAAAAGTATACTATTTTTATTTGGTCAAATGCAAAATTAACATGTCGGATTTGGGAGGTGAAGTCTACAAATGTGTATAATTTCATCTTAACCTATTTGTAGAAAGTCAAACTTTTTAATTGCAAAAACTAACATTTTCTAAAAAATAAAAAAAATGTAGACTGTAAATGAAGTCTACTTTTGAAAGTCAAATCGTGTTGAATTTTGGCTAATAGCAAAAACTAACACTTTCAAATTTAGACTAAAAAGAAAGTATACATGTAAAAAATCACAATTTTTTTAATATAGGTAATAACCTGTGGATTTTGCAATTTCAGAATCTGGCCCAAATTGTAGACCTACATAACACTCTACACACGTAATCTGAAAACAAAGTCTATTATTATGTAGACTGAATATGCAAATTACATAGGTAATCTGTAAGAAGTGGATTTGTGTATTATTCATAATAAATTTTCAAAAAAAATTAGTTTTACAGTGTGTGTTAGTTAATCCTAAGGCCTTGTACTATTTTCAAAAGATAATCTTTTACAATTTGAAACTATCAACTTTTTGGCTTAACTATGTAGTTAGCTAATAAGTGTAGACTTCTTTGTAAGTATACTTTTATACTATTATCAAACAAGAAGTTTTTGTTTGCTAATTTTTTAATTTGTATTCTTTTTGGAGGAGAGAATGGGTGGTGAAAACACATCACCTACCGGTGAAGATTAGGAAGCTCCTAATGAGGACAAAGAACCTTTGAATAGACATAAATGCCTTCTTCCACCTACAGTGTGGTCCAGGTAGGCAAAAAAAGTTGAGGTGGCTAGAAAATTCCAGGATGAGGGGAAACAAACCGTAAAAGTTGCACAAAGATTATAGTTGCTCCTAGTGCAAACAACCAAGACACACTCGTTCAAATTGACCAGGCTAAACTTGTGTTAGTGTATGTGTGAACTTATAATTTTTCTTATTTCTTAGGATGTTGTCTTATGTCTCATGTGTTGAACTATTGAGTTGTCTCATTGCTTTCGAGTTGTCTTATTATAACGACTCAGTTACCTAAACCAATTGGGTTTGTTTTTTTCTCTTAATTAATTTAGACCAAACCCAATTTATCTTTTTTTGGTTTAGTCAAACCGTGTTTACACATATATAAAGCGTGTGTATCTCTTTGACTCTAAACCTAAGCCGTAATGCTCCCTTATCCGAAAGCTTTCGAGGCTTCTCATCACCAGTCACCATCACAGAAAAGTATATATGCTGTCCATGGAATCACTTGTTATCGTTGGTGATAAACAATGGATCCAAGAGGCTAGACGTGGAGAAGAGCCCCACGCATTCGGAGCCGCCGCGTATTGACACTTCCGGTGTCGTTTTACATTTTCATCAACCGTGAGCCACCGGAGACACAAACTCACCTCAACGGAGTGCGAGATCCATACCGTCCTTGTATGAGTTGCCGCTATCATCGTGTCTTGATCCGGGCAGATGAGATCACGATCTTACTATTTCTTGCACTCTAAGTTTTTTTCTACCCACTTTCAATTGATCGCTTACCACCACCAATCAATCGTGTGCCAATGTTAGGTGCACCTTTTAATTATTCCTTGTGTCACAAGCAATGCCTTCAGTGATGAACGTCAGTGCTAATAATTATTATTTCTTCTTGTTATGGCATTATCCTTCATGCATTGGTTTGTGTTGTGTTGCTTCTTCCTACGGGATAGACATCACAGCAACATCACTTATGTGAGCTTGACACGTGATCGCTTCTTCCGGTCTAGGTTCTCGGTTAACCCAATATTTTGGCTAAGGTGAGAGTCTATTCTGTAAATCCCGTACCGGTGTAGAATTCTTCCTATCGTAGTTTAGATTTCAAAGCATGTTGAATGAGTCTGTTTGAATTGAGTCTGTTGAGTCATGATTGGTAGTTAGTTAATTCATTGTAAACCGGAATTAGGGGTCTAGAGGATTCAACTGTGATTGGATTGTGTGATGTTAATTGATGATATATAAATATATATAGATATTAAATAGGGACTATGTGTGTTGGGCGGGGGTTCAAGAATGCCTGGTCTATCGACGCAGATGTGGTGGGCGAGGGTTCGGAGACGTTTGGACTATCGACACAGATTGTTGTGTGGGGCATGGTGCAGAGACGTTTGCATCTGATGCAGATTGGTTATGGGCGGGGGTAAAGAGACAGACTATACTAGCGACGCAGAGTATGTATATCCTTATGAGGAAATGGGGAGTGTATGGACTAGCTATATGATATCATCACATCGATTGTTTTGTGTGATTCTCTAGGGGATCGTGTTTGTTCATGTTAGAGCTAAACTTCCATAGTGTGAGTTCTATTACTCATGTCAGTGGTTTGCGTGTCTAGCATCTCATACCTCACTGAGTGACTCTCTTGTTGTTCACCCCTCTTTCTCCCTTTTTCAGGTGAGCAAGATGAGTAGTCGGATATGTGGACGGTTTGGTGTCTTGGGGATTGTCGTATTTATATAAGTTTTCATTCAGTTTTATACGACTTTTCGATATGAATTATTCTGGTTATTAAATGTAAAAAAATGATTTATCCTGCGTTTATTTTATTAAATGTTTTAATATTTTATTTGATTTTTTATAAATGAGTTTAATTTGATATTTTATTGGTAGTAGCACGCCGTTCTCAAGAGAGGAGGAGACGAGTGTTACACTTATGTGTTGAACTTGTGTTGAAATTATGAGTATTTAGTTAGTGTTGAACTTATGAGTAGTATTGTTGCTTTGGATGTTGTCTTATGTGATGAATATTGAATTTTTAGATCTTTATTCAGGTTTATTACACGTCTGGTTTCTATCGTACAGACTTACGTTTTATTTTTTTTATCGCTGACTTCTTTAGTAATCTAATGCAAATGCAGACTAATACGTAAGTCTATGCATTATTCGTTGAAACTGTGTTGAAAATATAAAAAAATAAGACTACTACTTGAAATTTCTGACAAAAAGGAAAGATGCCTGATAGTCTAGGAGTAGACTTCTGTAAAAGCCTTCAGTAAAAAAGGACTAATACCTAACTCTACTGCTTCTATTGAAATTGTGTTGAAAACTTCACAATTTCTGAAAATAAGACTACAGGTCGAGAGAACGGTCGTGGGTGGCTCATTAGTTGTGGGCGGTCAGGGCGTTACATATTTGCTAATAATTTTCCTTTTAGTATTGTGAGATGTGTAAGAATATATCATGATTAAAAATATGTATACTAAGATAATAAAAAACAATTTTTTTTAAAAAAATGAATTTTATTTAATATTAAAAAGTAAAGAGTGTTTAATTGTAGCTTTTCCTTTTCAAAAAATCCTAGACAAAAAAAAATATTTGTAAAGTAATTTATTTAATACTTTTTCTAAAATCCTAAAGCCGAGATAATTGTAAAAGATTATTTGATAGTAATTTGCCTTTTAAATTTTGACAAGTGTTAAATATCTCATGATTAATAAAAGATATATATTAAGATAAAAAAGATTAAATTTTTTACAAATTATTTAATAGTATGTTAAAATTATTTAATATTAATTGCCATTTTTAAATGCTAAAAAATTATAAATATTATTTGATAGGTATTTTCTTTTAATATTGTGACATGTGTTAAAATATCTTATGAGTAATATATATATATACTAAGATAATAAAAACTAATTTGCAAAAAAAAAATTTAAAATTTATTTAAATACTTAAAAGTAAAAAAAAATGATTGTAGTTTTCTTTTTTACATATCCTAAACAAAAGAAAGAAGATTTGTAAATAATTTATGTAATACTTATTTTCCTTTTCTTAGATACTAAATAAAAGATGATTGTAAAAGATTATTTGATAGTAATTTTTTTTAATATTATGAGATGTGTTAGAACATCTCATGACTAAAAATTTATATAATAAGGTAATAAAAACCAAATTATGAAATTTTTTTATTTAATATTAAAAATTTAAGAGTGTTTAATTGTAGTTTTTCCTGTTTACAAATCCTAAAAAATATTTTGAAAGTAATTTATTTTATAATATTTTTTTTGTAAAATCCTAAAGAAAAGATAATTGTAATAGATTATTTGATAGTAATTTTCCTCTTAAAATTTTGACATTGCCCGTAAAATATCTCATGATTAACAAAATATACATAGTAAGATAAAAAAAATGATTAGTTTTTTTACAAATTCTTTAAAAGTATATTTTACTAAAATTTTCATTTTATAAAAAATTCTCATTTTATAAAAAATTCTCTAAACCAAGAAAGATTGATAAATAATTTAAAAGTAAGAACTTGTAACAGAGTATTTAATAGTAGTTTTTCCTTTCCTCAAATCCTAAACAAAAAAAAAAGATTTTTTAGAGTAATTATTTTAAATATTTTGTACTGAATAAACAATTTTCTTTTATAAATAGTTAATTTTATGTTAAAAAAATCATAAACCAAAAAGAAACTACAATTATTCACATCTATATATACGATTAAGCTCTCTCATGTTTTGCCACTTCTCATATTTTGCTACTAAATATAAAAAAGTTACCAAAAATAGTAGGTGAGTTTTTATGCATGTTCTTTCACATATTCGTGTGTTCTTTTCTTCTTAAAAGTAAACTGATGTTGATTTTTATTTTGTCATAATTGTCATGCTGCCGTAGATAAGTCATTGCCACAGTTATAGTATGCCGTTTGTACGTTGTTGTAAGTTAGTTAAGTGACTGTTCTCATGTGTGATTAATTAAGCTTATGGATAATACAAATTTGGTTATGCTGTTGTAGGTAAGTTAATGTCAATGTCAATTTATTACCATAATGTGTGATTGTTCTATTCATTATTTCTTACTCAAATTGTTATTTAACACTAATCATCAAAAGAAATAATGAATTCAAAAGATTAACTAGACCAGCTAAATAAAAATGGTCTTACTGTCATGCAGTAGTACGTCTAACTAGAAAATGGAAATTAATAAATTTGAAAAAGAATAATGAATTTACTCCTATTTGATGAGCAAGGTAAATACGAGTTGAACAAGCATAATTATTTGGGAAAAATACCGCGTTGTGAATGGTAATAATATTGTTCTTATCATGAGAAATGTTTTGATCAAGACACATCAAGGTGTAATTTTTTTTGTCAGCATTAATAAAATAGTTTTAAACATAAAAATACTATTAAATAGATACAAAATGTATTTTTGTAAATACTTTAATTTTGTAAGGGAAATTTATCTTAAAATGATTTTTGTATTTTGTAGTAAACTGTTGTAAAATTATGATGATGTTGACACATGGACTACATATGAATATTATGAATATGTGTTTGTACATGGTCAGCAAATTATTCACACACACATTCACATATATACATATATATATATATATATAGGATTAAGCTTCTCTCATATTTTTCACCAAACATAAAAAAGATACAAGAAAAATATTAGGTGAGTTTTTCTGCATGTCTTTCATATTCACATGTCTTTTCTTCTTAAAATAAACTGATGTTATTTTTGGGAAAATTTCAATTCTACCACAATTTTGATACCACTTTGCAAATTTAGATTTAATGAATGAAAATTTTCAAAATACCTTAATTTTTCTTGACGAAAATAGACTTAATTATTTTTTTAAAATATTTATAAAAAAATTATATCTGAACATCAAACGTTTCTTTGCTATTGTATTATTTATATCATGTTTGTATTTTTATTTATATGTTTATAATATATTATATTACGGGTATAATTTATTTTTGTAATTATAATAAGTAAATCTAATTTAAATATTCGTTTCTTTAAAGAAAACAACTTTTAAAAAGTTTTATGTGTTAATTAAACTTAAATTCTAGGAAAATATTACTATTTACTATTTTATTTGTTTAGTTATAAAAAAATATCTTACAATCTAGCTATTGTTTTAATATTTATGGATGAAAATTCAGTGTAAAAAATAATAAAAATATGTATATATTTATTTTATTTAACTCGTAGATCTTAGTTATTGGATATTATGAAAAATAGTTTATGTTTAAATATATCTATGTAAATATATATTGTTTCACATTTTGTAAATTCTTGTAATACTTTTTATTTGTTTCTTCCAATAAATTAGAAAGTGATTGCTAATTTTTAACTTTCTATCATATATCTTTGATATTATAAAATAATTTTATAATTATGAAACCAAATTAATTTTGATTCTAATACCCTAAAAGGGAAGTAATTTAATTTTTGTTATTTTTTGTTTCGTGCTGCTTCTTTGATCTCATATATGGTATAATACAAAATTTTAGAATATTTTGATTTGAAATTTTAAATAATCTATATTATATTTAATGAAATGGAATCTTTTTAATTGTGTCGTGCACAATTACTAAGTAAATATAACATCTATCATATACTCATACAAAGAAATATTTTCTTATAACCATTGTTCACACTCTAAAATAGGAAATCATAATTATTTGGTATTTGATTTTCGATAAATTCTTCACTGATCACATTATTATTATTTTTTATTTTTATGTGTTGAGCGTTTTTATATTTGTGTTGAAAATATGTTTCCTTATATTTATTTGATCAAGGTTTTGCTTCCAAAATATTATTGATAATTTATATACTGTAATAACTAAATATATGAAATTTAAAATTTAGTTAAAGTATAGATTTAGAAGGGGGGTCAAATGTATTTTAATTAACTTAAAATGCGTATATGTTTAAATGCTTAGTGATTAGTACTCACAACTATCTTTTTTTTAAATGTCATTTGTTTGAAAATAGTAAAATACTTACACTTAGTTAGTAATAAGTTTGTAAGACTTGTAATTTTTTTCTATTTCGTTCACATAACATTTCTCTTAAGTATGAACCAAAACTTGTATTATAAACAACCAACTATTAGTTTGGATTTTGGCAAAAGCATTGTGTTCCACGTGAGATAAGCACATCCATCGAACCTGGGAAAGGAATTATTATATTGATCAAAGAGTAGTAATACTTTTCTTCACATTTTGACTTTTGTCTTTCTAGTGATTGGATCAAAAATATTGAAAATATATAATATCTAGAATAATATTTGGTATGAGTCATTCAAGTTTCTAGATTTTAAACCCATCATCCACTAGGTAACTTAATCTAAATTACCCTTATCTAAACAAAACTTCTTCGCACTAAACGGAAAGGCCCAAAGCGATAATATGATTGCCATTCAAACCCCATTATAAAAAGTGATATATTTCCCATTTTTTCTAACTCTGTATCGTATTGCTATATAAGGAAAATAATGTGATAAAACTAATAATAAATAAAGCTTATGTAAGTCTACGAGAGCTAAAGAAGATTTGTAATTCATTTCTTACTACAACATGGCAATAACTGACTCCTGATATAAACTGCTGGAAATAATATTTTGCCCAGCAAAACAAAATGATGAGCACAAAAGTTGGATACTCATAAAAGCTACTACAAATGATCAACATAATAGATCGCATATCTCATCGTTTCCCATGCTAGGCTATTACAGATACAACATCTATGTATTATCCATTTTCTTTATGCTAAAATTTGTTAGCCAATATATAACTCAACTGTGAAATTAATGCTAGATATGGACTTTTCATAGTTCTTTGTAAGTAAAAGATTTAACATTGTAATTCTCATTCGTTTTGGAAAATTATCAAAGAACATATAAAGGACTTGTAACATGAAAAAAAACAGAGATAGAAAATTTTAGCAAAAGGGACGAAGAATTCTGGAAGTATGCTTCTCTATTTACACTCAATAAATCTCAAATCATACAAGAAGCTTTATTCACCAAACGTTTCTACATGATCCACACCTTTGAGACACAATACAAATTGTAAGCTTAACCAATATGACACTTAAAAAACAAACATAACAAATATCTTGAAGTCTTCACATAAAAAATCGATATTAACACTTACAATGTGACTTTTTGAAGAAATCTCATGTTATACGTTCATGGGGAGATCGATTGATTCCACAAACACCCTTGATAAAGCTCAAATACTAAGGAATATGTTCCACAAAGCACCACAAAAGCGGATAGCAATACCAAAATAGAAAAACAAATCTCTTGAAAGGCTACACCAAGAAATACTTCTCCCACCAGCTTCCCGTCAAAATCACTTGCAAATTGTTTTACATAGAGACTTATGTTCTTTGTTTTTTAATTAACCACATCATCCTTCCCCATCCGATCTAAACTCGACCTCACGCTGCCATAAGAGAATTATCAGTAACAGCATAAGAACAATATATCATTAGTTGATCAACATGATGTCACCACTTTATAACAGATACAAATCATAACCTGCTTGGATTGTTTCATGGATATATACTATTCCAACATATGTCTTCCCTCCAACTTACCTCTATTTTGTAGTGGGTGATGCCTATGAGTCCAAATACTTGTTGAAAGTTATTCTGTAAAGCTCATTGTACTCCACTGTTGCCTTAGAGTTCCAGAGCTACAACAAATATAAATAAACTCTTTCTTTGATTCCAAAATTTTTATTCTAAGCGCACATGAGATACATAGAGCAGTCCTAAATCCTTACCCATATTGGTTGCGTCTCATTAGTAAGCTCCCACTCCAAGTATTGCTCAACGACCTTCTTGGTCTTCTTTTTTTCTCGGTTACAAATTAAGAAGTTGTGACCTTCAAGTACAACGATCCCCTGAACGTCTAGCTATTCCCTGATTTGGATCAATAGATTTCTGTGATGCTTATCAATATAATTATCAGAACATGAAGAGAAGAATGTATACCCTCAGTTTGGTCATCCTGCTCATCTCATTTTTGTGGCACAACTGAGTCATCATCAACTTAAATTTGTATAAGAGAGAATCAAACATCCAAATAAGAATCTTAGATGTTTTTGACATGTAATGCAACTACGTAGAAATTTTTTACCTTGCAGGCAGAGCACTTGGGCATTTAAGCCATGATTAAGTTCAGAGATATGTCATCAAGTTGATCTTACCTCTTTTGTGTATTCGTTAACCTGCCAAGTGTATATAGGGAACAAAAAAACTGAGAATAGTTTTTCATGAGATTCTGAATTCTGTCTGGATATGCAAATCCTTTGTCATCCCGGTTCACCCTCTTCTAAGAAAAAAAAAAGGTAGTTTAGGATGAAGGGTTTTAATGACAGAAAAAAAGATGTTTTTGACATGTAATGCAACTACGTAGACATTTTTCACCTTGCAGGCAGAGCACTTGGGCATTTAAGCCATGATTAAGTTCAGAGATATGTCATCAAGTTGATCTTACCTCTTTTGTGTATCCGTTAACCTGCCAAGTGTATATAGGGAACAAAAAAAACTGAGAATAGTTTTTCATGAGATTCTGAATTCTATCTGGATATGCAAATCCTTTGACATCCCGGTTCACCTCTTCTAAGAAAAAAAGAGGTAGTTTAGGATGAAGGGTTTTAATGACAGAAAAAAATACTTGCACTGAGCTACAAAAGAAATACAAAGCATAATAACTTAAGATGCAAAGTAATACATGTTCCTATAGGAATTATTAGTTGAGGATCAGTGTCTTCCTTAATAATAATTGCTTGAATCGGCTTCTCCTTCCCATACATATAGCTTACCATATAACGTTTACATGTTTAGCGAGTAAAACTTATATTTATGGTAATCCTTTTGAGTAAATCAGACCAATGAGACTTCAAGAAAGCAGCTGTGTTAGATTAAGCACCATGAAATAGGAAAGATTATATGAGTAAGCACCATGAGCACAACTAGTGGCTCGATCCTTCATGAGCATCACTTCTAAAACCTTACTGAAACTCTGAAAGTACTCTCGATATTCAATGCGTCTTCCAAGAGAGCCGACCAATGAACAACTTACATGATTTCATTTTCATTCTGCAACAGTTTTTGTTACCGAGTATATATACATCTAGTAAACATCTTGATCTGACTGAAAATATCATCTTTAATTCAAAAAAAACTCAGAACCATATGTTCCAAAAACATGATTGAGATAATTGAATTGAACAAACCTTTACGACAAATAATAGGATGTGTAGATAAATATGGACAATTTGGGCCCTGATGGGTCCTGTGAATTGATAGAGCCACGATCTTAGATTCCTGTGAACAACCCATGGCTTGACCAAATGAAGGTGTGAGTTTGAAAGAAGAAATCAAAACAGATAATAGAGGAAATCTATACGTTATCGAAGTTAAGAAACCGAGGATGTAGAAAGGTCGACACTTGAAGCTTTCCAAGGCGATGTGGGATTTCGCCGATGTTGCGGTGCTCGAATTTGCCGGAGAAGTGGAGCTGGAAATCGTTGCTTCGTTTATATTAAAGCTGCATATTTGGTCACCGGGCGGTTATAATTGATGTGAATTTTGAAGCTGGAAAATTGTATTTAGAACTGAAGTGGAGGTGATGAAACAGACGAGTCAATATATTGTTAGTGACTCTGTGGGTTGGATCAACATATAATTATGAGTGATAGAAGAAGGTATGGGAATTGAGAAGACAATCGTCTAAAGAACGTTTTTGTATGAGGAAAAAAGATGAGAAGACAATCGAAATAGACACAACTTTTTTTCGGAAATCGGATGGGTGACATGACATAAAAATGATTTTTGATTGATTGATTTAATTGACTGAGGTGACACTCTTTCCTTTGAGTATAATGAACTTTTAGTATTGTAAGATGTGTGATTGTTCTATTTATTATTTTCTTACTCAAATTGTTATTTAATTTTTTAACATGTATCATCAGAGAAACAATGAACTCAAAATATTATTTAACATTAGACCAGTAAATAAAAATGATCTTATGGTCATGCAGTAGTACGCCTTACTAGAAAATGGGATTCAATAAATTTGAAATAGAATACTGAATTTTCTCCCAATTTGATGAGAAGGTTTACATGGCTGAACAAGCATAATTATGTCGACAAAAATATCGCATCGTGAAAGGTAATAATATTATTCTTATCATGATAAGTGTTTTGATCAATACATAACAAGGTGTAATTTGTTTGTCAACATTTTCTGGGATTAAGCAATGTTTGAATTATGATTTTGATTTTGCTACTGACTGTCAATAAGATACTATTTAAAAAAAAATTGTACCATGCAAAGAAAAGTATATATATGATAAGAAATGCATACAAAATTTTTGGAATTCTACAATGACAACAAAAACATTACTAAATGACTATAGAAATATTAGAATATGTTTGAACAAGAAAAATAACATACTAAGTTAATACAATCATTAAATTAAGAGCATAAGAATGTGTATTACATTGTCATCGACTTGATTGACTTAATTCAACTTTCCAATTCATTGTATTTCATTCTAATTCATATGTTTTTCGGGGTCACTACAAGAAAAATGCTCATTGTTAGCGCGGGTTATATGCTATGTTAGCGTTTTGATAGCTCACTCACGACTGCTGTGTATACGGCAGCCATCATAGGTACCCCCTCTACAATAGCGTTTTTCTTTGATGCTACGAAATGTTCGTTTACGATAGCGTTAACTAGCTGATGCTATTAATGAATCTACGGCACGGTTATTTTTTTGTTACAAATTGATTATGATACGTATTGCATGCCATGGTATCGACTTCTACAATAGCAGTAGCTTATTTTGGTAATTGATGTGGTTAAGTGCTATATACTAAAGGTTTTAATAGCTTAGAAATATATTATGATAGTTTACATTATATGAAATTTTAATGCTATGATTTACAAGCATAACTGTTTTTTTTTAGCTATTGTTATTTTGTGTAGGAGCTATGAATTTGCATTTTCGAAAATTTGTAATAAAAAAAAGCAGAAACTTCAAAACAAACTAACCCTTTCATAAAAACAAGTTTCACATACATAAGTCATTACACATAAGTGTTACTGATACAGTCCTAAAACATAAACCAAAGTCATAAGCAATAATATAATACATCAAGTTCATTAGCCTAGCTTAAACACTAGCTAATTGTGGACCTAAGTTCTTCATTCCCTCAGCTTCTGCAACAATGAAAACTCTGATCAGTTATGCAATTACATATGCAGGTTTAAACAAACAAAACAGAATACTTACAGCAGCTTAAAATATGACCAATTTATCAATTGGCCATGCAATTGATGAACCGTGTGCATCTTTCAAACACTCTATTTCATCAGATTTTCCTCCAAACTTCTGCATCATCTAGGAGCGCTGCATCTACCCACACTCTAGCTGCTTTCGGACCCAACCGGCACAAAGTGGACCATTTGAGTTGGGTCTGTTGAATGGATACGACCTTCAGCAACAACTTGTTTCCTCTCACCAATGTCCATCAATTTGCACTTCTGATTCTGTTTCATTGTCTGTGATCCATGCTTAAGCTGACACTTTACAATAAACATGCACACAATTCAAAACACAAATATTAAGATGACCAGATGATTGAACATATAAGTTAAAAATTTACCTGATCAGTTGCAGGAGACTCCTCAGTATGAATTGATGTTGTTGCTCTTGATGTTGCACATTTTCTCCCACTTGTATCAGTAGGCGACTTAGAACCACCAGATCTAACTTTCATACCCGTAGGAGATTGTCCTCTTGTTGCTTCTGGTGGATCGTCAAAGACAACTTTGGTAGCAGGCCATGATATAAAAGAATGTAAGCAGTCCTCAAGGTATGAATGATCCATCGTAGGCCTCCATAAATATGTTCCATGCCTCATGTACAACATCCAAGAATACTTTAACTGCTTTAGGTACTAGAGGAAGTCCATTAACCAATGCTTTAGGTTCTTTTGTCTGCCAATGCCCTTCACCAACAACTACACTATCATCAGACAAATCCAGAAGTTTGCATTTGTTGAGAGAATTTGTTCTTGAGCCCTATCAAACACATTCAGAAAAAGAAGTTATCATAAGCCGAAATAATGACCTTATTAACTATGTAACTGCAAGAATGAAAAACATTTACCAGTGGTGCAATGTCTTCATGTTTCAAGCCCCCAAACCTAGTTCCACGCATTTTTTCTTCGGCCATGCAATAATATGACCAACAGCTTCCTTAATTGTGCACATGTTAGTCGCAGGTCTCCAGAGGAATGCTTCAGGTTCAGTAGCTTCATCAACCAAGACTTTAACATCATTAGGACCTAATCGACTGTCATTCACTATGTCTTCAGGGTCAGAAGAAATGATACGACCCTCAGCAACGTTTCCATCTTCATCAGCCCGGTCAATGAGAAGACACTTCTTATGTGGTATCTTGTTCACACTTTGTTAAATGTTCAGTTGTAAAGTATAAGAGTATTGTAAAGTAGAAAAAAAATGCCATTGATCTCATATAAATTACTTACTCTTGCAGCCGAGTTTTCACCCATTTCATTGTCATCTCTCTGTAACATAAACCCAACACAAAGCTTATTATTATGTGATAAGCACATATCTTTATGTATTCTTGGAGACGTAACTAACCTGGTTTTTTACTTTCGCAAGTTCAGACTGTAGCTCGGTAACCTTTTGCATGAGATCAATTTGTGTTTGTTGCATTGCAGAAATTGACTTCTGGTTGACATTGAAGCAAGCTAATTTCGTCTTACTAATATTCCTCCCCATCGCTCTCATACGACCAGGATTATCAGGTCCTAAGACCTGGATGAGCGTATCTTCATCCAGATTTTTCCACTCTGACTACCACGCTTAACAATGTCAGCTGCCTTTTTATGTAGACCACATTACAATTAACACAAAAAGTTATAAGATTGTCTTAATTGGAGGAACAGATTATGTTCTAAACCTACAATTTTCTCAGCAGCATTTGTGTTGATGGGAGTTCCATCTTTTCTTGTACGTGACCTCACCCAGACTTTAAGTCTCGACACTTCAGATTTGTCTTCAGAACTATTTTTCTGTTGCAAAATTATATGTCAACAGCCTTGTCTACAGATAAAAAAGGAAACCAAAATCTGAGATAAATATGCTTACCATCTCTTCTGCTAGTCTAACCATTCCCTTTCCACTACAAGTGTGAGGAATCTGTTTGCTTCTCCTCTCTTTGTAGCTATCACTCAGAACCTATCATTTGTAATAACGATCTTATTAATCTAGTTAGTAATAACGATATTATTCATCTAAGAATGTATACTTGAATTCTTGGCTTGTTTTTAGCTTCAACAAATTTGCACCACTCAGTTGGATGAACATTCTTAGGTCTGAGATTCATCCTTTGTTGGTTATTTCAGCTTCATTGATTTGGGTAACTAGACGTGACTTGGATGATCTCCACAAGGCTCCCATCTGCTTAAGAACTGCAACCCTTTGGTGGTCCTCATCAACTTCAAACCTTGCCTGCACACGTAGTTAGCAACCAATAATCAATAACTTGATGTCTGTTCATAAATATACATGCTGTCATTGTTTAGAAACTGTCAACCTGGACTGATTTCCAAAGAACTGTCTTCACTTCTTCACTAATTTTTTCCAATTTTCAATTGTAACAGGCACGTGCTCCCTTACCAACGGACCCAAATATGAAGATAGCTTGACTGAACCAGGACCATAAGCTTCTCCCATAAAAAGTGAAATCGACATGAACTCTGGTATTGATCTTTGGATAGGTCTCTCATCATTGTTGGACCACGCTTTCTCTTACGGGAGGTTCCACCTTTTAGCCTCCTGAGTAATGATATATCTCTCCTTCAGGCTCGTCGCCATTATGTTGCTCTTGGTTGAGGCTCCTCTTCCTGTTGTTGCTCCTTCTGCATGTTCCTCTTCTTGTTCTTGTTCCTCCACACGTTCGTCTTCCTGTTCTTGGTTCCTCCCACACGTTCGTCTTCCTGTTCTTGCTCCTCCACACGTTCCTCTTCATGTTCTTCTTCATGTGTTTGGGCAGTACCAACGAACTCAACTTCGTCATCTACCTTTTTTGGCTTCTTTGCTTGTCTCCTTCCCACGTTTAGTCTTCTTTGCACGTCCCATCTTAATTCACCTGAAACATAATAAGAAATACATAGTTAACTTCATACTCAACAGAACACTGAAACAATCACACTACAACCTCAAAACAAGAAACAACCAGACAAGCATACAATGACCAAGCAAGTAACACAATCAAAACAATGTCAATAAAGCAACTTCGTCACATATATATCCCTTCACAATCAGTTCTGACATTCTCATTATCATCAATGTCAACATCCAAAGTCAACATCCGACGGTAATGGCCCTATATCTGCATTTCCCTCTTGAATATCTTCCTTACTGTATCTTCTAGAAGGACCTTTCATGACAATATACCAGTTTGATGACTCATCTTCTCTGAAGTAAAACACTTGCTTCGCTTGAGATGCTAGAATGTAAGGGTCACTTGCAAAGGAGGCTTGACTTTGATTCATGTTCACAAGTGTAAAACCATCTTCGATCTTTACTCCGTTACCCTTAACTGCCCATTGACATCGAAACAGAGGAACATTGAAGACATTGTAGTCGATCAAAATGATGTCTGTCACCCTGCCGTAGTAAGATACTAAGTCTACCACATGTGATGTATCTTTTGCACTAGCTCTACACACTGCTGTAGCCTCATAATAGACTCCACTATTCTGACTTTTCCTATCAACTGACATTGTGTGAAACCTCTGCCCATTAACAATGAATCGTGTATATGATCTCGCTGAACAATCGTGGACCATAAGCTATCCACTTAAGTGTGTCGTCATGTTCTGTAGAATCAAGAGGCACCTGTTAAAGAAATAACAAGTCATTAACCAATACAGTAGGCAGTGTATAAGAGGAGAATTGTATAATGTAATTCAGTACCTTCTCTTTTAGCCAGGAAGCAAAATTCTTAGTATGCATACTCCATAACATTGATGCATCTCGCCGACACCTTCCATCTGTGTCTTGTAAATATTGTAGATGCTCGCAGATCAAAATAGAAATAAATTAGAAAAAGTTGTTGATTATGTAACGAAAGATTAATTTCTACTTACTCTACATAAGGTTTGACCAGAGCCATGTTTTGGATGATAGCAAGATGAGCAATTTTCTTTTCCGTTTCCGTGAGAGTTACTGAAGTAGCAGTGGTTATTGGACGGCCCTCTAAGGACAGAATTGTTCTCATACTCTGTGTTTCTATCCTGTTTCTCTTGAACATTTGTTGTTTTCTTCAGGAACTCACTACAAAACCGGATACATTCCTCCGTAGGGTAGCACTCAGCTATGCAGCCCTCTGGTCTTGCAGGATTTCTAACAAAGTCTTTTAGGACTTTCATGTACCTGAATCAAATAGCAAATGTCAGTTTTGATTTTTAGTGTACATAATGAAAAAAAAATCATATGTATCTACCTTTCAAACGGGTACATCCATCTAAAGTGGACTGGTCCACCAAGCCGAGCTTCTCTTCCAGATGGACAGTCAAATGAAGCATGATATCAAACAAACTTGGAGGAAAGTATCTTTCAAACAAGCACAGAGTCTCAACAATCTCAGCTTGCATAACCAGAAGCTTCTCCATGTCAATCACTCCTTTGACACAACAGATTGAAGAAAGAGCATAATCTAAAAATTGCAAGCCTCGGTCCTTTGGCAGCAACCCTTTAAGTGCAATCGGCAGAAGTTGTTGCATCAAAACATGGTAGTCATGTGATTTCAGACCAGAGACTTTACAGTCATCCAACGAGACACCTCTTGATATGTTGGAAACAATATCCATCTGGCCCTTTGAAGTCAAATAAACGCCTGCAAAATATCTTCTTTTCTTGCTTGGACAAAGACCATGGTGCTGGAGGGAGATAGGTTCTTTTTCCTTGCACTCTAGGGTGCAAATCCGGCCTAATACCAAGCTCCTCTAGATCCTTACAAGCGGCAAGACCATCCTTAGATTTCCCACAGTGCAACAACGTTGAAACTAAGCTTGCAGCAACATTTCTCTCCACATGCATTACATCTAAGTTTGTGCCTCACCGGAAGTTCCTACACATGAGAAACAAAACATCATATTTAAGTTAAGAAAATAACAGTGATGAGCAAAAAAATTAAGTAAATGAAATAATAATCTAACCTCCCAATAAGGTAAGCTTTGAAGAATATTGACCTCTTCTTCCATCTAGATAACTCATCCTCATCTACTACTACTTCTTCCTCTTCATCTGATTCACTCGACATACCCTCAATATTAGACCCTAAATCAGTTGAACCTTGCATCATTTTTCTCTTACTGGCAGACCGTTTGTAATTTCCAAAATCATTGTGAAAATTTCTCAGATGCTGAGAAATATCACGCCCAGTAAGTATTCTTCCCCTTCTCCCTTGTTCTACTTTTCCATCAAACCATTTCTTCTTTCCTCTAAAACTGTGAGTTGGTGCAGACCCTTTCTATGACCCATATACACATGCTTTCTGCTGAACTTCAACCACATGCTCTCTGTATTTTTTCCCACATAACGGACAACCCATTTTCCCCTTTACTTTACAGCCTGCTAGATTCCCATAAGCTGGAAAATCGCTGATTGTCCAAAGCAGCATCGCTTTAGTGAGCTGATCGAGTTAGAGCGCGTAGTGTTACCTCTCCAATGCTCACAGAGTGGTTAGAGATCATCGATTAAGGGTTCTAAATACCACATCTATGCTATTACCCAGGCTGATGTGACCAGGAACAGCAAGAAGAGCATGATGTTCTCCCTTCTTCCATGCACATGTCTGGAGGTAACGTTGTAGATTAACTAGCAGGAACAGGCCAGCAACCCTATACATCGAGTTCTTCATGTAGATGGATTGAATCCATCTTGTTGAAGTCCCAGCCTCAGGTTCCCTTGCCTTCATCCTGCAAACGTAGGGTATTTTGGCATTCAGGGATCCCATGTCACAGAATCTACAGCGATGATGCAGCTTTCCCATCACTTCGCTTTTGTTGGTAAAGTGCCACCTCGAATCCTTGGGCCATTTCTTGAGACCGGAACATGCATCTTCAGCCGTTGGTATTTACAGGGAAGTAACGGAGAAAACTTTCTGTGGACGCCTTTCTTCGTCCGACCCGTGTGGACATTAGTCTTCCACCTTGAAGCCTTGCATTTAGGACACTTATCGAGCTTCTTGAACCTCTTTCTGAATAGGCAGCAGTCGTTGACACAGGCATGGATCTCTCGTAGCCCATGTCAAATGATTTCAAGAACTTCTTCACGTCATAGAGTGATGTGTGCAAGACATTTTCTTCAGGTAACATGTCTGGCAAGGTCTCTAGCAAATCATTGAGCTCTTGTCAGACCATCCATTCTGAGTCTTCAATCTGAACAACAAAACAATTGCAGATAACTTGCTATGGCTTGAACAGCTCGGATACAATGGTGTTTCAGCATCAGCTAGCTTTGCCAAGAACTCATCTTCCTTTCTTGTCCTCTCCCTCTGCCATATCAGATAGATTCCCCATACCAGCTAACTCATCATCAAAACACTCAGCAGCTCTGAACAACCCATAGATCTCATCTTTCCACTCACTTCCTTTGCTTTCATCAGCAACCTCTGTGTTTAACTCTCCATGTATATACCAATCAGCGTCTCGTCTTCTTATAACCCTCCTCCATACCCCTAGTAACAAGATGTCAACTACCACACTTTGCTGAATGTCTAACTATGTTACGACAGTCAATACACGGGAAATACAATACATCAACACCCTCCCATTGCTGAAGCCACATCCCGAAAAAACTTTGAAAGCCCCTATCTCATATCCAGGATCAACTCTGGCCATTAACAATCAAAAGAAAAACAAAATTAGACAGTTAAGTCAGTAATCACCAAAAGAAACATGAGATATACGCTTAAGCTCATTACCTGTTAGATGTACCCAAGCTTTGTCCATAATGCTGTGTTCGAACATAAGTTGAAACCTTTTGTACACGAAACGAACTTATAACATAACACAAAAAAAATTATATGCATAAATATGTAGCACAAGCAAGTCAGAGCATGTAATGATATAGCAAAAATATTCAGAGCATGAAACGATACCAACCAAAGCAAAATATTCAGAGCATCAAGCAACCAACATATCAAAGCAACCAAGAAATTAAAACAAAAAAAATAAAACTTCGATTTCAGATTAACCCGACAGAGATGTAGAAATTATGACTTCCTATACCTAAGATATGTAGCAGAGGAGATGAATTGGAGCTGGGAGAAGCAGCGATGAAGGAGAGTGATGGAGAATTGAGGCGGAGATGGAGATCGGAGATGGAGAATCGGAGATGGGAGAATCGAGGCGGAGATGGAGAATCGAGGCAGAGATGGAGAACCAGAGATGGAGATGGAGAATTCAGATTGATTTCTCTTAGGGTTTTTGTCGAGAAAGGGGGGAAATGAGAGAGAAGAGAGGGAATGTGGCAAGAGAGAGAGAGAAAACAGAAAATATTTACTAGTGTTTCGTGGAAAAGCTGTTTTTAGCTTCCCGCTTACCAAAACTCTATCATAGCATTTATATATGTTACTATACTATCACTCAATCACAACAGCAGTTCGGTAAAACGTGCTAT
>CAJHQP010005047.1:0-49368 GCA_905132765.1 Moricandia arvensis | reverse complement strand
TCCGAATCTAGTCAAACGGTGATAATCTAATCGGAACAACACTTCCAAACCGAGAGTGGTAAGTGCAGACTAACACGATACTACTCTGCTGATAGACCTAGAGCTGCAGAGAGACAGTTCAGGAGCGAGTACAGCGAGAAGGGCAACTGAAGAGCATGAGCCCATGTGCTGTATCCAGTGTCTGCCTTGTATGCACCAAACAAGGAAGCAGTTCAGTTGGATGAGCATGTGTGCTTAATTAGTAGAGCAATCTCACACCAACATACATAGATGAAGTATCTAACACCATATTGCGTCCTAGATTAGATTATATGAATTGATGAATTGCATGGTTCTTGTTCTTTTCTAAGATAGATTTGAAAAGTGTCTTATCATCATACTAGGATGAAAGAGGGAGATGAGTGAAAAACTGCATTTAAAACTAAGCATGGTTTGTATGAAATGGTTACTTATGCCATTGGATGACAAATGCACCTACTACATTCATTAGATTGAATGAATTATGTTCTTAGATCACTCATTGGCATCTCGTTATTGTTATTTTGATGATATCCTAGTAGATAGCAAATGTTTAAAAGAGCATCTAGATCATCTTAGGTATGTTCTTGATGTCTTGAGGAAAGACTGTTATACCAATTTTAAGAGTGTACCTTTTGTACAGATAACATAGTCTTTTTAGGCTTTGTTGTAAGTGCAGATGGCATGAAGGTTGATCAAGAGAAGGTTAGATCAATTCATGGGTTGTTGAGTCCAAAGATAGTGAGTGAAGTAAGGAGTTCCATGGACTTTCTGGCTTCTATAGGCGATTTGTGAAAGACTTCAGTACTATAGCAGCTCCATTGACTGTGGGTGATTAAGAAAGATGTCGGATTCAAGTGAAAAGAAGCACATGGAATGCCTTTCAATTCCTTAAAGATAAGCTCACTCAATCACCTCTCCTTATAATTCCCTAATTTCACTAAAACTTTTGAAATCGAGTGTAGATGCATCTGGTATAGTATCTGGTGTCTATTTTGATGCAGGAAAGGAAACCAATAGCTACTTCAGTGAGAAGCTTGTGGAGCAACTCTTAACTCATGCGACCTATGATAAAGAATTGGTATTCTTTGGTGATAGCTTTGCAACATCGCAACATTACTTTATGGCTAAGGAGTTTGTCTCACATACAGACCACGAGTCTCTCAAGTACTTAAAGGGGCAGAGCAACAGCTCATAAAGAGAACACAATATGGGTCGCATTTATTGGAGATATTCCCTTATGTCATCAAGTACAAGAAAGGTAATGAAAACATACTTGCTGATGCACTATCTCGCAGTATGTCGTCTCGACACATCTTGATGCTAAGTTGTTAGGCTTTGAACAACTTAAAGTATGTATGAAACTGATTCTGATTTTAAAGATGCCTACTATCCTTGTGAGAAGTTTGCTGCTGGTCATTACCTTAAACTGCTGGTTTCTTGTTATATGATAACCGTCTGTGTCTGCCTAACTGTCTTTAAGAGACTTGTTTGTCGGGGATTCCCATGGAGGCATTCTAATGGAATTTTGAAATTTCCAAGACTTTTAAGGTTTTGCAGGATCACTTCTATTGGCTGCATATCAAGAGAGATGTGGAGAGAAGCTGTGGGAGGTGCTGCAACATGTAAACAAGCTAAGTCAAGTCCTGTCTCACGGCTTGTATACTCCCTTTCCCCATTCCTTATCATCCTTGGAATGATATCTCTATGGACTTTATTGTAGGATTGTCTAGAAGTAGAACCGGAAAGGACTCAATCTTTGTTGTTGTTGATAGGCTCTCTAATATGGTATATTCATAGCTTGTCAAAAAACTGATGATGCATTGCACGTTGTTAAACATGTTCATTAAAGAGATAGTTCATTTGCATGGATATCCCTAGGACTATAAAATTCAGATAGAGATGCTAAGTTTCTTAGTTATTTATGGAAAACTCTCTAGTCTAAACTATGAACTAAGTTGTGTTTTCTACTACTTGCATCCTCAAACTGATGGTCAGGCTGAAATAGTTAATAGAACTCTAGGTACTCTCTTGCGTGCATTCATCCAAAAGAACTTGAAATCATGGGAAGAATATTTGACTCATTGTGAATTGCATTAATAATGCTATGCATTCTGCTTCTAAGTTTTCTCCATTGAGATTGTTTATGGGTTCATCCCACCTGACCTTTGAATCTAATGCCTTTACCTGACTGTGAAAGAGTCTAGTCTTGATGGAAAGAAGAAGGCCGAGATGGTGCAGCAGATCCATGAGCAAGCAAGGCACAATATTGAAGAGAAAACTAAGAAGTATGTTAAGCATTGCTAACAAAGAAGGCATGAGATGTTCTTGAAGTTGGTGACCAGTGTGGGTTCACCTAGAAAAGAAAGATTTTCGAATGAGAGGAAGTTTAAATTGATGCCAAGGATTGATGGTCCTTTGAGATCATTACGACACCTCGGAAACAATGCTACAAGCTGGATTTGCGAGGTAAGTATGATGTGAGTAATAGCTTTGATCTTACTGACTTGGTACCTTTTATGGAGATGATCCAGATTTGAGAAAAAATCGTTTTCAAGAGGGAGGAATGATGTGATCATGGACCAGGCTAGCTGATGAAGACAATTAGATCATGGACAAGCCAGCTGATGAAGATGCTTTAGCCATCATAATGGTCCTATGACTCGTTCCCAGGACCAATAAACCTAATGAAGCTATTGGAGGTTTTACTTAAGACAACATGGAAGCAAGAAGAAGGTCTTGGTCGAGGCTTGATCAACCAAGACACACTCATCACCATTCTGTCCAAGACTAAGTAACTAAAGCTTCTAAATTTAGGTTGTCTTTTTGTTGGTGTTTTCCCCAAACAGTGTAAAACACTATATAATTGGTATTACGTAAGCCATTGGTAGTTTTGTAATTATGTGGAACTTATGGGCTTCAAGTCAGGTTGTTTACTCTTTTCGGTGTCAATTAATACCAAGAAGGTTGTGTCGATCGACACTTCTCCTGGATCTCGACTCTGCCTTCTGATTTTTTAAAAACTACGTTTCCTCATCATTAAGCTCCAAAATGCCTCATAATCTCCACACTGCTCCAAAACATACATGGACCTGAAAACACTCTAAATTAGAGTCCAAACATATATAATAGTATCTAAAAATCACATATACTATGGGTGAAACTGGTAAAATCCATAATATTTCAGTGGCTTACCGGAGACGTCACTGGCGGCGACTACAGTGGTGGAGGACTGCGGCACGTGGGCGTCCATGCGCGGCAGAGATGATTTTCGGTGGGGCGCTGTGGACGTCAAGCTCGTGGTTGGTTGAACTTCCAACGGTTCTTGCGGGCTTGTCGGGATTCCGATTGCGACCGGTCGATGACTACCGCTTTGTTTTGGCGAGAGGAACATGATTGTAGCCTTGTATGTACGATTCTCCATGGTTAAGAAGTTATCGACGATTTACTAAATGACCCGAAACTAAACTTAAAGACATGGTGTTTCCCGGTGATAACCTACTATGGTGAATGGTGGTGACGAGGTTGATGCGGTCTCGGGCGCGGTGGCTCTGGTGGCAATCTTCGGTGGTTCAGTTCCTACAAGCATTCCTCGTTTCCTTTTTTTAGAACTTCTTTTCTGATTTTTTTCTTGTTTTCGAGAAAAAAAGCTGAAGAGAGTTGATACCTATAAGGAAAGACCTTGGGCCTGGGGGAATGGGCTTAGCCTTGACAAGCTAAAATTTGTGGGCTTACAATTTGGGTCATTACAATTCTCTCCCATTAACAAGTAATTCCACCCTGAATTCAAGTCATGAGCTGACTGTCCAATATTATCCTAAAAAAGTTCCAGGTGATCAATCCTTATTTGGGGCTAACGTAAGACTCCTAGGTCTCCTCCTGGATCTCGTCTCTCTCTCAACAAAATTTGACCAACATGGTCATCATTCTCTAAACCGCATTAACTTGCCGAACCAAAATCTTTCACTGGCTGACAAGGTGCAAACAAAATTTTACCAATCTAGCTTGGTGGCTACTGAAAAATGAGCTATGGCTCTTTCAAGACCTTTCTCAAAACAGATACATGGAACACATCATGGAAGTCTCATAACTCTTTTGATAAATCCAATCTATAAGCGAGTAGTCCAACCTGCTCCACAATAGGATATGGTCCCATGTACCTCAGTTTAAGCTTCTTTAGCTTCCGAGTCTTAGATCCTCCATGAAACATTTTCATTTTCAGGTATACTAAGTCATCCACCTGAAAATCCAAAGCTTTACGGTGCTTATCTGCATAACTCTTCTGGTGGTCATATGCTTCCTTAAACCAAACCTTGAGAATCTCAACATGGCTTTACCGTCACTTGAACCATTGCTGGTTTTATGAAATGCCGTCCCCAAGTTCTGTTCAGAAAAGCAGTGTACGACAAGGCCTACCATAAAGAGCCTCATACAGTGCCATCTTAATACTAGAATTATAGCCGTTGTTGTAGGCAAACTCTACTAGAGGTAGATACATCCCCAGCTTCCTTCCCAATATAAGACGTAAGTCTTGAGAATGTCCTCTAAGGTCTGTATAGTCCTCTCTGACTGCCCATATGTCTATGGGTGATAAGTTGTACTCATATGGACTTTTGTCCCACGGGCCTTCCGAAAATCTCTCTAAAATACAGATGTGAACTTTGCATCCTGATTCGATACAATTCTTACAGGAACTCCATGCAACCTCACAATCTCCCTATGTAAGTCTGTGCCAACTGATTAGCTCTGTTTGTCTTCTTAATTGCTAAGGAAAGAGTTGAATTGGTGAGTTTATCCACGACCACCCATATGGCATTCTTTCCACCTGAGGTGGTCGGCAACCCTATCACATAATCCATAGTGACCACGTCCCATTTCCACTCTGACAATGGCAGGTTCTGCAATAATCTTCTAGGTAGATGATGCTCAAACTTAACCATCTGACTATGATACAAATGAAGACACATCCTTCTTCATACCAGGCCAATGGTAATAGCGCTTCAGATCCCTGTACATCTTGGTATTTCCTGGATGGATAGAAAATGCGAGTGTTGTGCTTGTTGTAAGATTTCCTTCCTTAACAGCTCATCATCTGGAACACAAAATCGGTTTTGGTACATGAACATCCCGCTGGAAGCTGTATGATATCCAATACTCTCAATCTCGATCTGCATTCACAAAGCCTCATCATTATCCTAAGATGTGCATATTCTCCATAGTAAATTTACCTTCTTAGAGGCCTCAAGACCAGCTGTCTCTCACTCTACAGCAACTACACACAATAAGAGACTAGCAAGTGTCCCAACAAGCTTCTGAACCTCTTTGGTTCCAGAAACATCGCTCTTGCACATGCTTAAGGCATCTGCCACCTGATTGGCCTTACCCAAATGATAAGTGATATCCAAATTATAGTTTTGCTAACAACTTCATCCACTTGCGGTGCCTGAATTCAAGTCTGCTTGAGTATAGATTGTATTTTAAACTCTAGTGATCTGTGAAAATCTTCACATTATTTCCATACAAATACGATCTCCAGATCTTCAACGCAAATACAACTGTTGCTAACTCCAAGTCATGTGTAGGGTAATTAACCTCGTGAGGCCTCAACTGACGTTATGCATATGCAATGACCTGAACCTCCTTTATCATTACACACCCAACCATATAAACCTCATATGGTATCTCCAGCTTAGAAGTACCAAAACTGGCGTCTTCGTCAGTTGACGATTCAACTCAGTGAAACTCCTCGAACAATCATCTGTCCAGTCAAAATTGATGTCCTTTACCCTTAGTTGTGTCATCGGCTTTGCAATACAAACAAAACCCTTGACGAACTTTCTGTAGTACCCTGTCAAACCTAGAAAACTGCAGATCTCTATAAAACTCTTGGGTGTCGCCCACTATGAAATTGCATTAATCTTTTCCAGATCTACAACAACTCCTGCGTCTAAAACGACGTGACCCAGTAATCAAATTTTCCTCTTCCAGAAGCTCCACATACTCAGCTTAGCAAACAACTGAATGCTCTATAAGCTTACCCAATACAATCCGTAAATGCTCAGCATGCTCTTCTGTACTCCGAGAATAAAACCAGGATATCGTGATGAAGACGATCACACACTTATCCAAGTGCTCGCTAAACACATCATTCATAAGGTTCAAGAATGATGAAGGTGCGTTTGTCAACCCAAATGGCATCACCAAAAAATCATAACGTCCATAATATGTACGGAAGGACGTCTTCTGCGCACCCCCCCCCCCCCCTCAACTATTGCAATTTGGTGGTATCATGATGCCAAGTCAAAATCTTAGAAAACCATGAAACTCCCTGGAGCTGTTCCAATAACTCATTGATAAGCGGAAGTGGGTACTTATTTTTGATGGTCATCTTGTTGAAACCTCTGTAGTCGATACAAAGCTTGAAACTCCCATTTGTAACACATTCGAACTGTTTTAGGCATCGATCAGCTAGTTGGGTAACAATCAAACAAGAACATGCCCAAATGACTTTCCTAAGCCAAGTCCAAAAATGTTCCAACGGGTTGAGAATAGGCTTTCCAAGTCACAAAACATGATTCTGTAACCAAGAATGTCCATTTAAAACTCGTTTCCTCTAATTTTTGGCCCTAGGCTTTGCAACCCGTACCGAGTCATAGAGTTATGTTAGGCCGGACTAACTTAATATCGGATTCAACACACCACGAATATGAAACATGTTTTATTTCACATATATATATGAAGCTCAAAAGCCAAAATAATTATACGTAAGGGTCCATGGACACAACCAAAAGTAAAACATGCATACTTATATCTTGAAACAAGTCTTTAGCAAATTATGTCCAATCTACACCAACTCCTACAGTTTCCGTGAGCACTATGATCCTTCTAATGGTCACACCCAAGATATGGTGAGGAGTGAGTGAACTAGCTTCAGTCAGTGGGTCATGGTTCCCTATCTAGCATGCACAACTACCCGTCATCCTAAATCCAATCACAAGCACAAGCAAGACTGGTAGTTCATCTGTCAATATTCAAGATATTAAAGCATGAAGGATTAAAACAGCAAACAATTAAACCATAATAAATCAAAACACTCTTCATGAGTGTTTGCACGTTAATAAAATATATTTAATCCTAGGGCCCCAACATAATCATTTTTCCTCCTCACAACGAACACGATAATCCCCTCACTATTACACCACAAAGGCGTAGGCGCTCAGGTCTTCCCACCCGGTCACGGTCCTCAATCAGAATCGCCGTGCTTGTGCTGTTGTGTGAGAACCTCATCTTGGTTCTAGAAGTTTGCAGGTTATTGCATTTAATCCTGATAAGTATTGAACCCTCATTCTTTAGTCGCTCCACACTTTCTCAGCTTTTCAACTTTTCTCTACTCTTGTTTTCTTGAAAGCTTCTCTAAACTAAGATGTCTTCCTCCCACGATGAACAAAGAAGCCATGACGCTGAGATGGGAGATGCCCTTCGTGCGAGTTCGTCGAGTACTTCCGTTTCTGGTGTTTATGCAACTCTTGTGGCTGAGTTTCTCTCCTTTTAAGACGAGTTGACTCGTCGTGGTGCCGAGATGGAGATTTCTTCTCACGTTGATCCATCAAACTCTCCTGCCCCAACCGGCGCCTTGACACTATGGCCGAGTTACCACCTCCCCCTGAGGCTGTTCCTGACGATGGAGCGGCGAACGTACTTGTGCCTGCAGCCAAGGCTGTGGCATAGCTGGTGGGGTCAAAACGGTTACGACAGAATCAATGTTCTAAATTTACCGCGGGGAATGTTTTCTCTCTTACAAGTAAAAGAAAACGAGGAAATACTGTGTCTGAACACATATGGTCCTGTTCGTCTCAGCGTCTCGTCACAAACAGAAAACAAGAACAGCTCAACAGTCTCTTAATCATGACAACTAGACCTTGTCTCCCACTCTCGTCACCCAATGGGCGATCACTCACTCTTGTCACCCACGAGCGATCACTCACTGTTGTCTCCCAATGGCGATCACTCAATCTCGTCTACCAATGGGCGATAACTCACTCTCGTAGCTCAAATGGCGATAACTAATTCTCTCATCCTCACTCAACAGGCGATACTCACTCTCGTCGCCAAAAAGGCTCACTTACTCTCGTCACCCAACGCGCAATCACTTACTCTCTGGTCCTCGCCCAACGGGAGATCACTCACTCTCTCGTCCTCGCCCAACGGGCGATCACTCACTCTCTTAGCCCAACAGGAGATCACTCACTCCTCTCGTCCTCGCTTAACGGATGATCACTCACTATCGTCGCCCAACAAATGATTACTCACTCTCCTCGCCCAACGGGCGATCACTCATTCTCTCGTCGTCGCCCACGGGCAATCACTCACACTCATCTCCCTTGGACGATTCACTCTCTCTCTCTCTCTCATCACCCACGAGTGATCACTCACTC
This sequence comes from Moricandia arvensis, assembly GCA_905132765.1. Lineage (NCBI taxonomy): Eukaryota > Viridiplantae > Streptophyta > Magnoliopsida > Brassicales > Brassicaceae > Moricandia > Moricandia arvensis. The sequence continues at coordinate 40,915 of CAJHQP010005047.1, read as the reverse complement.
TCTTGTCGTCGCCCACGAGCGATAACTCACTCTCATCTCTAAATGCAGGATCACTCACTCTCGTCGTCCAACTTGCTATCACTCACTCTCTCGTCACCCAACGGGTGGTCACTCATTCTCTCATCCTCGCCCAGCGGACGATCACTTACTCTTGTCTCCCAATTGGGTATCACTCCACTCACTCGTCGTCGCCCACGCGCGATCACTCACCCTCGTCGTCCATAGGCAATCACTCACCCTCACGGGCGATCATTCACTTTCGTCACCCAACGGCGATCACTAACCTTCTCGATGTCGCCCATGGGTGATAACTCACCCTCTCGTCGCCCTTGGGAAACCACTCAGTCTCCTCTTGTTTCCATCAAGCGACGTTACACGGCCTTCCCTCGTCTCATCCCCACAAATCTTTCTTTCGAGTTCTTGACCGAACTGTGTCTTGTATTGTCTTGATTGGAATCACCATTGAAATATTACGAGGAAAATATGAAGGACAAGTTTTCTCGTACAAACTTTTAATCGATCGCATAAAACGATAACGATTAACTCAACACTATTGTTATCTCTACTATTCGAAAAAGTATTATATATTTTGCGGAACCAAAGATACAAAAACTAACATCGTATGAAAAGAGATATCTTGAAGGAAATCATAAAAATGTTTAAGTCATAATACAGCCCAAAAAGGTGTAAACGTTACAAAGGGCCCATTTATGATTTTGGACGAGAATGAGCCTGATTACAGATGACGGTTTACCTACTATCCGCAGAAAATAAAGGAAAAGAAGATAAATGTTAAGTTTCTAGATAATCATGGAAGATCGAGGAGGATAAGGAAAGACTTCCGCAAAAAAGATAGACTCGAATCGGGGCAGGAAAAGGAAAGACGACTGACCTTGGAGGGAGATATAAGAGTGACCAAGGCGGAGGACTTACACACACAGAATTCTCAGCAAAATACTTAGCACTTAGAGCAATATAAGACAATTTTTTTTTTTGTTATCGAGATGTGACTCAAATTAGGTTTTAAGGTCTTAGGTCAATGGGAACTAGGGAAGTCGCCAACAGCTCTTGCGGCTGAGGCTTTTACTGCTGTACACGCGCTCATACGCAGCATTCAAAATAAGATCTTTTTGCTCTTTTCTTACTTCAGTTTACTTTACTTGTTTGTTTTCGATTTTGATTACTTGTTTGGCCTCAGCGGGAAATCCGGGACGTCAGAGAGAAGTTTAGGGTTTTTTGCTTTCCTCGACTACGGAAAAATCGAACGGTGTGAATATTTTGTTCTACAAGTTGCGCTAGAATGAGTGTGGGGGGGGGGAGGGGGGGGTTTAACGGATCAAATATAACTTGCAGCCACAAACACTTGTCAGATATGGCTAAGACGCTCAGGAAAAATCAACGACTTCGCAATGGAAACACCATCGACGAAAATTTTGAAAGCACTCCAGCAGTGAACGTGTCCACGGTTAACGCAACACCGCAGGCATTTGAAACTCCTAAACAGCGAGAACCAGGCGCGTACTTCCGCGTGGAACTACTAGTATCCCACGAAAGAAAAAGTTGAAATTTACGACTCCGCACGACAGGCCCACCAACACCACAAAACATTTTCGTTTGATCAAAATCAAAACCAAGAAAAATCATGACATGACACAGCCAAACGCGGACAATCTCCAACTCCTGATCGAGAAATCCAGGGCTAATGAAGTTCAAACGGGTCAACTTGGAACCCAACGATCAATCCGACCCTTCGGAACGAAGACGCTGATGTGCATCCAGAGGAGGACAAGAAGAGCCGCAACAACTCGGGGATTTACTCTCTAAAATGTTTAGATGATCCTAGGTTTGATGATAGTGTAGAGATTAGGAAGAAGGATTAACCAAGGAACAAGTCTAAAATTAATCATATTTAAGAGTCTAAAATGAGGATTATGAACCCTCTACTTTATTCATTAAGATTAGATTACAAATATATAGAGTAGAGGTTAACATGGGTTTCAGAAACAAGGATGGATCATGTGGTCTAGAATGAGTAGAGGAGGCGCCTAATTTTGAATCAAGGAAAAGGAGAGTCTTTCAAGTGGTATCTAGCATCTTTGACTAGATGTGGGTTACTTTCCAGATGTTCCAGCCTATCAAGGCTTATAGTTTCTTCCTTTCCCATGGATGGATAAGGGTAAATACCCAAGGATAGGCGCATTGGTAACTCGTCTCTTTAAACGGATGATCATCTTACCATTTTACTTTCCCAACCATTCTTCTCCATCCTTAATCCTTTTACACATAAATATGTATCTCAAAATTAAACTCCCCCTCAAGCTTGACCATGTGGAACAAGTCAAGCTTGGGACTACTATGAGATCTCCCTCATTAAAAACCTCATCAAGGAAAACTCTGTGGGATAAAACCTTGATGAGAGAAAAAGAGTAAAAACCTCATAGCGAGAGGATTAGCTAAGTTTAGTGAGATCAATGAGTCCCAACCTGATGTGGATGGACTCCATTGTCTTCTGTCTTGCAGCCTTGGTAAACAACATCAGCTAGCTGATCCTCACATCTAGTGTAGCACGGCAGTGTGACTCCTTGTATAATCATCTGTCTTACTTTATGGCAATCAACCTCAATATGTTTTGTCCTCTCATGGAACACTGAGTTGAAAAGCAATGTGTATGACAGGCTTGGTTGTCACAATGCATCACCATAGGGTATCTTGATCAATCTCCATGTGCTTCAGTATCCCCTTGATCAAACAACTCGTTTGTCAACTTCAACATTGCCCTATACTCGGCTTCTGCACTAGAACATGAGACCACCTTCTTCTTCTTGCTCTTCCATGTAAACCAGGTTTCCACCAATAAAGGTACAATATCCAGTAGTAGATTTCCTATCAGCCCTGATCACCAGCCCAGTCCACATCACAGTAACCAACAATTTAGTGTTTACCATTGCACACCCATCTAGATCCCTTGATCTGGTGATCCATTTAGATACATCAAGATCCTTTCCACCATGCGCAATGATGCTCTCTTTCACAGCAAAACATATATCAGGTCGTGTAATAGTCAAGTATTACTACCAACAAGCTTCCTATAGAGCTATAGGGTCATGGAATGGCTTGCTGTCTTCAAATCTTCCCTACGGGACCTTGTATCATCTCCAGGGCATTCTGGCTGTCTTTCCTCCATACTTTCCCTGTCATCTTTCAAAAGATCAAGTGTATACTTCTTGGGACATGAACAATCCTTCCTTGGATCTACATTTCTTAATTTCAGGAGTTATCATCTCTCCCAAGTCTTATTGATTTCAAATACGGACTTTTAGAAACTCCTTGGTCGATGTTGATACCATTTGGTTACTTCCAGTGATAATAATATCATCAACATACACAGGAGGATACAATACCTGACGAGAGAGTTGTGAGACTGAAGAGGGTGTGATCGAGTTCAGATTTCCTAAACCCCTTACCATTCAAAGTCGTTCTTAACTTATTGCACCAAGCTCTTGGTGACTGTTTAGGCCATAATATAGCCTTCTTTAGTCTCAACACATTTCCCTTCTTCACCAAGTTCTCAAAACCAGGTGGGATACATGTAAACTTCATCTTCAAGCTCTCCTTGAAAGAAGGCATTCTTCGCATCCATCTGCCGAAGACCCCATTCCAGATTCACTACCAGGACAACATTATTCTGATTGTGTGAAGTTTAGCCACTGGTGCAAAAGTGTCAATGTAGTCTTCTCCATACGTCTTGGGTGAATCCTCTTGCAACAAGTCTTGTTCTTCCTATCCACCTTCCCATTTTCAAGGTATTTGATTGTGAAATTCATCTACTTGGACACATCCTTTTTTCCTCTTGGTAACTCACTCTTATACCAAGTGTCATTCTTGATCATGCATTAGGTTTATCCCTACTGATTCTTCCATGCCTTTATCCATCATAGCTTCTTTATATTATCTAGGAATGGCATTTTCTTCTAGACTGGTCATGAAGGCACAATGCTCGTCAGGGTACTTAGCAAGTGAACACACAACTTGAGAGGGATGTTCCACAGCTTGTGCATTGTAGTAAGTCTTTGTACCCAATGAGTTTGGGGGTTCCTTCCTCAACCTTGCACTTCTTCTCAAACCAGGCTGATCCTCTTCCTGTCCCTGATCATCCACATGTTCAACAACCCCATATTTCCTTAGTAGAGTACCTCCCGTGGGAAGAATCCATTTCGTTGGTCCATATGGTTTACTCGGCCCTGGTCGATCTGGTATACCCAGCTTTCTTGGTCGATCTGGTCGATTTGGTTCACCAAGCTGATCTAGATCTTTTTCTTTTCCCCCAACACATTTTCAGCCTCTTCCTCAACTTCTTCTTGTTGTTTTTCACCTTCACCTGGATCATGAAGGTCCACCTGACTCGGGTCTAGGTTCATTCCCCCCCCTCAAGGTCGAGTGGGGGTGATTATGGTGCACCCGTCCGTCTTGGAGGTTCATTCTTTGGTTCTTCAGTAATACCAATACCAAGTCCTTCTAGGATCATTCGCAGATTAGTTGCTCTATCTGATACTTGGGATAACTCCTCCCAAGTCGTCCACTTCTTTTCTTCATAGTAACCTTTTGTTTCCACAAACTTCACCTCTCTTGAAACTAACACCCTTCTACTCACTGGATAATAGCATTTATACCTTTTCTGCGTAGCTGAATACCCAATAAACATAGCCTTGACACTCATGGCTTCAAGTTGTTCTGTAGTTCACCAGGGACTAGCACAAAGCAAAGGAATCCAAACACCTGGAGATAATCTAATGGAGGCTTGTCTTTTTTGAGGACCTCAAATGGAGACTTGGTCTTGAATAACCTTGGAGGGGATACGATTGATCAAGTAGCATGCAGATGCTACTGCATCACTCCAGAAACATTTTGGGACATTGGAGTGAAACATCATTGACCGTGCCACCTCCATAAGGTGCCTATTTTTCCTCTGACCACACCATTTTGTTGAGGAGTGTAAGGGAAACTTGTTTGATGTAAGATTCCATGTTGAGCAAGATGTTGTTTGAAAGCATGACTTGTATACTCTCCACCATTATCTGATCTAAAATGTTTTGGCTTAGCATTGTAATGGTTCGTCACATAAGTTTGAAAGCTCTTAAATGCATCAAGGACCCTATCTTTAGATGGAATCAAACTTATGCAGGTTGTATTTAGATTTTTCATCAATGAAGGTCCCTAGACAAGCAAGGTGCAGTCCACACATCTGAATGAACTAAATCAAAGCATTTATCATAAGTACTAGATGTTGGAAAAACAGTCTTACAATGCTTGCTTGAAATGCAAGCTTCACACTCATTATTTTTAAACACCACACCTGGAAACATCAAGTTAAAAGCTCTAAACATGAGGATGACCTAGTCTAGCATGCCACAAGGAATCATTTTTCAACATAGAAACATAAGTATATGAGTAGACATAATCAGGAACATGAGTAAGATCTTCTAGAATATATAAGTCTCCTTTTGGCTACTCCTTTCCCAATTAGTCTCTTTCTCTCCATATCCTGAAACTTCACATCATTAGAGCTAAAGGTAACATTGAATTGTAAATCAGAAGCACACTTTTTCACGGATAGCAAGTTTGAAGTGAAGTTAGGCATGTAGAAGGCCGTAGATTCTTTACCAAACAATTTTAGATTATCTATTCCCTTAATTGAGACCTTCTTACCATTAGCTATCATTACATGACCATGAGCAGGTTCAATATCTTTAATGAGTCTAGATCACTAATCATATGACGGGATGCATTAGAGTCAATTATCAAAGGTTTAGACATATTGCAAGTATTATATGAATGGCAACTTATAGCTGGTTCATATACAATCCTAGACTGATCTAGATGGTTATTTGGGTCATACTCAGTCCTAGAGTGATCAATACTACCAGTTCTAACCAAGGATGCATCAAAAAAATACTCAAGGGTGTTGCCATTGTCCTTGAAGATCTTGATTAAAGCATCAATGTGTAATCTCCTAATCAATTCATTTTCATTGAACCTCGGGTTACTTGGTTGAGTGGTTTGTGCTGACATGGCCACCATCTCTCGTTCATCTCCTTCATTGATCCGCTTTGAGGTACCCGCAGAACTTGTCCCAGCAGCATTTGTCCCATGTTGCTCACTGGTTCATAGGAAAGGTGAGCTCTTGCATCCTTGTCCTCCATGAACTTATCCAGCTTCAAGTGTGGGTGTAATATCCAACACTGACTCTTCTTGTGTCCATGCTTCTTACAATGATCACATGTAAAATGTTTTAGATAATCTTAAGTTTGATGATAGTCTAGAGATTAGAAAGAAAGTTTAACAAACAAACAAGACTAAAATGTAATCATGTTTAGGAGTCTAAGAGAGAATTACGAACTGTCTGATTATTATTACTTAACAGAGGTTACAATATATAGAGGAAGGATTAGGGTAGCATTAGGATAAGGTTACAACGGATAGAAGACTAAGCATGTGTAGTCAAGGACCGAGGGAGGCGCCTAATTGAAATACTTGGTTGTGAGTCTTCACACGTGAGATGCCAAAGGTATCTTGACCAGATGCTCTTCCTTTCCTAGCCACAAGAGCCAGCCTGTCAATTGCTCTTCCTTATCCTTGTGTCAAGCTTAGAATCAGAGTGGTAAGTGGTAAATGTAACTTCTGGTCAAGTTACATTTACTTGGGTAACTTCCGACCATGATCATTCGGGTCGACAGTTGTACGGTCTGTACGGCCTTTGTACGAACACTCCAATTCTAGTTCCTCTTCACTCCTTCAGACTTCCTCCATCATGAACAACCTCTGCTTAACACTCCCCCCTCAAGCTTGACCAAGGGAACTGGTCAAGCTTGGATGCCATGAGATCTCCCTCGTTAAAAACCTTGCCAAAGAAAACCCTCCTTATGGATAAAACCTCAGCAAGGAAAAGAGTAAAGACCCCATGGAAAAGGAGATCAACCTCTTCTGGTGAGGTCCATGAGTCCAAGTCTCGTGTGGATGGACTCAATAGTCTTCTACCTAGCTGCCTTAGTGAGCACATCAGCTGGTTGATCTTCACTTCGGGTGTAGCAAGGTAAGATGTCTCTGGATACAATCATTCGCCTCACTTTGTGGCAATCAAGTTCAATGTGATTTGTCCTCTCGTGGAACACCGAGTTGGATGCAATGTGGATGGCAGCTTGGTTATAACAATGCATGGTCATGGGTGTGGCCTGCTCAATCCCCAAGTGCTTCAGTATACCCTTGATACATTCTAGCTCATTTGTAAGCTTCAACATTGCTCTATACTCGGTTCTGCACTAGAGCATGATACCACCTTCTGCTTCTTGCTCTTCCATGTAACCAAGTTCCCACCAATGAAGGTGCAATAATCAGTGGTCGACTTCCTATCCATCATGTCTCCAGCCCAATCCGCATCACAATACCCACCCACCTCAGTGTTCTCATTGCATCCCATCCAAACTCCTTGGTCTGGTGATCCATTTAGATACATGAGTAGACGGTTCACCATGTTCCAATGATGATCCTTTGGTCCTTGCATGTGCTGACTCACTTGGTTCACAGCAAAGCATATATCAGGTCGTGTTATAGTCAAGTAAATCAACTTACCTACAAGCTTTCTATAAAGCTTGGCATCTTGGAATGGTGTACTGTCTTCTATCTCCCCTCTCGTGGTACTTTCTATCCATCCTCCAATGGTATCTTGGCTGACTTTCCTCCTTGTATACATGCATCCTTCAAAAGATCAAGTGTATACTTTCTTTGGTACATAAATAAACCTTCCTTGGATCTGCGTATCTCTATTCCAAGGAAGTATTTCATCTCTCCCAAGTCTTTGATTTCAAACACAAATTTCAGATACTCTTTGGTAGTTTGTATACCTTCTTTATCACTTCCAGTGATGATAATATCATCAACATACACTAGAAGGACAATAATACATGCGGATGTGGTGAGGGTGAAGAGAGTGTGGTCGAGCTATGATCTCTTGAACCCTCTCCCATTCAATGTGGTGCTTAGTTAGTTGTACCATACCCTTGGAGACTGTTTGAGGACCATAGATAGCTTTCTTCAACCTTAGGACATTCCCTTCCTTTACCAAGTGCTCTAATCCAGGAGGAGAATACATGTAAACCTCATCTTCAAGTTCCCCTTTGAGAAAAGCATTCTTCACATCCATCTGCTAAAGACTCCACTTAAGGTTCACTGCCACTGACAACACTATTCTGATGGTGTGAAGCTATGCAACCGGAAGCAAATGTATCTAGATAGTCTTCACCATAAGTTTGAGTGAATCCTCTTGCCACCAATCTAGTCCTCCACACCTACTAGATATTGCCTTCTTCCCTCTTGGTAGTTCACTTCATACCAAGTGTCGTTTTTGATCATTGCATTGCTTCAAGCACCAACTGACTCCTTACATTCTTTGTCCTTCATTGCCTCCTATAAGACTTTGGAATGTAACTCTCATCCAGCCTGATCATGAAGTTGCAATGCTCTTCAGGGTAGTGAGCAAGTGAACACACAACTTGTGAAGGATGTTCCACAGCTTGTGAATTATATTAAGCCCTTGCACCTAATGAGTTTGGCGGTTCCTTCCTTAACCTTACACTCTTCTCAAACCATGTTGCTCCTCTTTTTGTCCCTGATCATCTACATGTTCAACAACCCTATCTTTCCTCAGTACAGTGCCTCCTGTGGGAAGAAGCCATTTCATTGGTCCATATGGTTTCACTCGGCCTTGGTTGATCTGGTTCACCCGGCTCATCTAGAACTTTTTCTTTTCCCCCAACATTATTTCCAGCCTCTTCCTCAACTTCTTTTTGTTGTTTCTCACCTTCACCTTGATCATGAAGGTCCACCTGACTCGGTCTAGGTTCATTCCCCCCCTCATGGTCGAGGTGGGGTGATTCTGGTACACTCGGCCGTCTTGGAGGTGCACTCTTTGTTACTTCAGTAGCACCAATACCAAGTTCTTCTAGATCATTGTCAGATTAGTTGCTCTATCTGATTCTTGGGATAACTCCTCCAAGTCTGTCCACTTCTTTTCTTCATAGTAACCTTTTGTTTCCACAAACTTCACCTCTCTTGCAACTAACACCCGTCTACTCACTGGATCATAGCATTTATACCCTTTTTGCGTAGCTGAATACCCAATAAACATAGCCTTGACACTCATGGCTTCAAGCTTGTTCTGTAGTTCACCAGGGACTAGCACAAAGCAAAGGAATCCAAACACCTGGAGATAATCTAATGGAGGCTTGTCTTTTTTTGAGGACCTCAAATGGAGACTGGTCTTGAATAACCTTGGAGGGGACGATTGATCAAGTAGCATGCAGATGCCACTACATTACTTTGGGACATTGGAGTGAAACATCATTGACCGTGCCATCTCCAAAAGGTGCCTATTTTTCCTTCTAGCCACACCATTCTGTTGAGGAGTGTAAGGGCAACTTGTTTGATGTAAGATTCCATGTTGGGCAAAGCTGTTGTTTGAAAGCATGGCTTGAATTCTTACGAGGAAAATAGCAAGGACAATTTTTCTCATAAGAACTTTGAATCAACCGTATAAAACAATAACGGTTAACTCAACACTATTGTTATATCTACTATACGGACGATTTTATTATTTCGCGGAACCAACAATGCGGAAACTAACTTCGTGTGAAGAGCGATTTCTCCGAAGGAAATTGTAAAAAGGCTTAAGTCATAAAACGGCCCAAAAAGGTCTAAAACGCAACAAAGGAAAGACGACTGACCTTGGAGGGATATATACGAGAGACCAAGGCGAGGGGACGGACACACAGAAATTCTCAGCAAAAGACTTAGCACTTAGAGAAATATTAGACCATTTTTGTTTCTTGTTATCGAGCTGCGACTCAATTAGGTTTTAAGGTCTTAGGTCAATAGAACTAGGGAACTCGCTAAAAGCTCTTGCGGCCGAGGCTTTTACCTGTTGTACACGCTCATATACATATTCGAAATAAAGATTTTTTTGCTCTTTTTTTACTTCAATTTACTTTACCTTGTCTGTTTGCGATTTGATCACTTGTTGTTTGACTCAGCTGAAATTCGGAACCTCAGGGAAATTTAGGGTTCCTTAGTTTTTCTCCAATTACAAAAATCGATGGTGTGAATTTTGGTTCCCACAGCAGCCATCGGGCTTGTTTACGACTCCATTCCTTGTTGTGGAAACCGAGTAAGCTCTTGAATCAATGCCGCCTCCTCTAGCCAAGAGAGAGATTGTTTAAGGACTGCGCATTACCAGCGCCACTCCCCATATTACACCAAAATGTTGCAAGAGTCCTTGTGCCAGTCCTGATGCGGCTAAGAATAGAAGATGCGTCAAAGGTGTTGCGGTCAGGCCTACATCTCTAAGAGTGTATGGTTTGGGTCTGATGCCGCAACCACCGTGCGAAGGTTTTGATTTAATGATCTCTTTTTATCAATATATTATCTCTTTCATCAATGGGATGATTAACGACTGCGGATACGAGGTTGAACGACTTACGAAAGTGCTTGATGAGTTGCAGGACAAGTCATTGCAATTTGAGGCGAAGTTGAAGGTTATCGAGGGTGCTCATTCCCTTGAGGTTTCGCAGTTGGAAACTCGAATTGGTGAGCTCGAGAGGGATCTCGGGAATACTGCAAGCTCTTTGCTTAAGGCAAAGCAAGTTAGGGAAGACTATGACTTCGGTGGTGCGTCGCCTACAGTGTTAGATTCAAAATGGAGGAGGCTCGAAGAGTTACAGGATTAAGGAGGCTAAGGCCGAGGTGAAGGGTGCTCTATGCACCGAGTTTCAGACTCGTTTGACAAGAATTTCCAGCTCCTTCGACTCCCTAATGGATGTTCACAGCTGGGACCTTCCCTGGCAATCTTTGAGGGAGGGATGAGCGAGATTCAGCTGTTTCAGGGCGAAGAGACCCCATCTCTGCAGACCAAAGAGGCTAAACAGTCTGCTCTCAAAGAAGAGCTGGTAGCCATTGAGGGAGACTTTCACTTGATCATCGCTGGCCTAAAAGCTGACTGTATCCTTCCATCGCTTTCTGGTGACCCGAGGAGAAGGAACCCGTGGGTGTCGAGCCTCATGATGCGGTTGAGGGAGCCGGAGATGATGCAGCCACGAACCCAGATGAGGTAATGGGTGAGGACGAGGTTGTGTCTCTAGAGGATGAGTGAGGTTGTAGTCCCGTTCGGACGTTTCATTTTTCTGTTTTCGTTTCTGTTTGAATCCTTGCCGTTCTGTAGTTTCTTTTTAATGAACTGTATTTTTATCTGTTGATAGCGAATGAGTACCGTTTATACGAATGTAGAGGGAAAGAATATGAGTATTCATCTCACTTCTAACTCTTAGTGGATCGTTACATTTGTTGCTCGTCTAAGATGAGAATACTCAAAGATTTTTAGTTTGCGGAGTCTCATGAACTTACGAATACAAACAAAGAGACATGTTTTGGTGTCTCGTGTCGGTTTATTGATATTATGCCTTGAGATGTTTGAGACCAGTGTGCTGGGTTTAGGGAGAGATGATACGTCCTAGATTCGAACATGATCACTTAATCGGACTATGGGAGATATGATCTCGCCAAAAGAGAGAAAGGGTGGATTGAAGGGTCGCACAACAGTTGCGGAAGGCTGCTGATATTCCTGAACCCCGATTGTTGCTTGATATGATGCACGTCCAACAAAAAGGAGGCTGTTTACTTGGATATTACGCACCAAGAAACAAGAAGTGTTCTAAGCAAAGAATAAAGAGAATGAACTCAAAATAGAAGAAAATCGATTTTATCATTGCTGAAGAAAGGATTACATATTTATAGTAACAAAAGCATATGAAAGACTTAAAACTTTGTGGAAAATCACACCTAGGAAAACAACAAAGACTAGAAATGGTCAAATGACTCTTTGGCTCAAGTTCTGGTCGATGTGACCCCTCGCCTACTGTCCAGGTTCATCTAAACCCAGCCTGGTCCATAGATGACCCTTCGCCTACTTTCCAGGTTCATCCGTGGTGATCGGGTCATGGCGGTGAGGATCATCATGGATGAAGGGTGATCCGTACGACCCGTCGGGTGTCCTTCACGAACAAGTTGTGTTAAAACGTGGGTCAAATCTTTCGTCAACTTCAGTACCCTTGCCTTAGAGAAATGTCTGAGTGAGCAGTCCATCATAGGTCGAACACTGAGGCAAGGTCGATGGTTCGATCATCGGAAACATGCGGTACAAACCAAAAGAGGCAAAAGTGAAAAACCTTGATCATCATCGTCTTCTTCACGTCCCAAGTGGATCCTGGCTCAACCATCTATCTTAGCTTGTTGAGTTGGTCGGGAAATAGCTCATGTGGGTCGATCAGTTCCATCGTTAGGACGTGGATCCATCCTTAGCTCCATTCCGGACGTACGTGGGTCGATGCGGTACACGGTACGGTCGGCCTGATCGGTACGGTCTGAAGGACGAACCTCAGTTGAACTGATCTGAGCAGCCTGATCTCCATCCTGGTCCGGTTCCATGAACTGAGGCGCATCATTCCCCTCCTCTTCAAAAGGATTTGTCCACAAATCTGGATCATCTGCACGAAAAGGAGATAAATCAGAAACATTAAAGCTTGAAGAAATATCATACTTACCTTGCAAGTCAAGTTGATACGCATTGTCACTGATCTTCCTAAGGATATGAAATAATCTGTCGACCCGAGGCATGAGGTTGAACTCTCTTTCTTCCGGGAATCGTTCCATTCTCAATTGAACCCAAAAAAGATCACCTTCCTCAAAAACAACCTTGTTTACTTGTTGCCTTTTTCTCATAGATCTTTGTGTTGGCTTCAATATTGGCACGAACCTTCTCATGCGATTTCCGGATGGACTCTGCCTTCTTTTTCCCATCTGCACTAACTCTTTCACTCAAAGGCAAAGACAATATACCAAGTGGGGACATAGGGTGAAACCATAAACAATCTCAGATGGAGAGAACTTGGTAGCAGAATGGAAGGAGTGATTATATGCAAATTCTACATGAGGCAAACATTCTTCCCAAAGCTTAAGGTTTTTCTTAATCAACGACCTAAGCAAAGCTGATAGGTTCCGGTTCACAACCTCAATTTGACCATCAGTTTGAGGATGAAAAGTGGTGGAAAATAACAACCTGGTTCCTAGCTTAGACCATAAAGTTTTCCAAAAGTAGCCAAGGAACTTAGCATCTCCATCAGAAACAATCATCTTAGGCATGCCATGCAACCTAACAACATCTTTAAAGAATAGTTCAGCAACATGCACGGCATCATCAGTTTTGTGACAAGGTATGAAATGAGCCATCTTAGAGAATCTATGAAACACCACAAAGATAGAATCACGTCAAGCCTTAGTCCTAGGCAATCCAAGCACAAAATCCATAGAAATGTTTACCCAAGATTCTCACTGAAGTATGCAAGGGATTTTTTTCCTGCATCAAAACAGCACCAATACCTACGCCCGAGGCATCACATTCGATCTCAAAAGTTTTAGAGAAATCAGGAAGAACAAGTAAAGGAGCTTGAGTTAACTTCCCTTTGAGAATCTGAAATGCCTCCTCTTGAGCTTGTTCCCATTTGAACCCAACATTCTTCTTGATCACCTCAGTAAGTGGGACTGCTATAGTACTGAAGTTCTGAACAAAGCTCCGGTAGAGCAAAGCAAGACCATGGAAGCTCCTTACCTAACCAACAGTCGTTGGACTAGGCCAATCTCAGATGGCTTTGATCTTTTCCTCGTCCACCCTGAGTCCATCAGCACCTACAACAAAGCCTAAAAATACTACATGATCTGTTCCAAAAGAGCATTTAACAGGATCTGCAAACAGCCTTTCTTTTTTAAGAACTTCGAGAACAGAGTTCAAATGCATCTTATGATCATCAAGACTCTTGCTGTAGATAAGAATGTCATCAAAGTAGACAACAACAAAATTACCAATAAAGGATCTCAAGATATAATTCATCAAACACATGAATGTGCTAGGTGCATTAGTAAGACAAATGGCATGACAAGCCACTCATACAATCCTAGTTTAGTCTTCAATGCAGTTTTCCAGTCATCACCTTCTTTCATACGAATTTTGTAAGACCCGATCCTGGCCTTTCGACCCAACTGAACCCGTGGACTTACTTTAAGCATTTCATTGCTTGTTTGATTCATTTTTAAGTCTTTTATTTACTAATTCATATTAGCATATGAGGTTAATAAACAAATTGACAGATAGCACAGCGGAATAATAAATAAGTTCATTTGTATCACTCAAACTCATGTGATCCAATACATAGTTTCTTAACAGTTTCATAAACAGTTACTAATTCCTCTCTAACTTCATCTAGCCACACGCCACACAGCCTTTCACTGATTGAGTCTTCACGGCTTCTTGGCTTGACCACAACAAGCCTCAGATCCTGAAACCATAACCCATAAGCATAAATCCTAACCGAAGATAGAACAAATAGATTCTACAATGCTTGGCTTGGTTCCTAGAACTATGATTAACCTCAATCAAAACAATCATATAATAAGTCCGACTATCTACCATATCCTAAGTTAATCAACCAACCAACCACCCACATGACTTAGAATAGATAGACAGTCCAGATAAAACAAACAGAAACACGATCAGAACCGTATCGCCCAAAGACCAGTCAATCTATCCAAACAAGGTCTAGGTACGATCGGTCATTCCTGAAGTCCGGATCAATAGCCCAATAGACTCCCATACCTGATTCGGAACTAGGCCTGGATCCATACAACCGAGTAAGGCCCATTGCCCAATCCGGGTGGCATTACAACCGATCGGACCCTGCGACCCATTACTCCGGTTCAACAACCGTGTACATGTCCTAGCTTATGAGCCGTGGACTGAACCTTATGGACTGGACATAACCTGCATCCATTGGTACTCTTTGGAACTCACACCCCTTGGTAACTTGCACCCTTTGGTAACTTGCATCCATTGGTCTATGGTACCTTTTGGTACTCGTAACCCTTGGTAACTCGTACCTTCTGGTTACTTGCACCCATTGGACTCTCATTACCTTGGCACTCATGAACCTTGGCAAATCGTACCCTTTGGCAACTCGTACCTCTTGGGACTTTCCAAACGTTCAGACCAACCGCCCATGCTTTGGCACTATCCGGACTGACCCGCATAACCGACCCTTGGTCTAGGTTGCGGTTAGGATGTGGATTGATTAAGACCAGGGACGAAACCCTTTGATCCCACCATCACACCCCTTGTGTATAACCAGAAAGAGAAGATGAAGAATGGCTGGAAAATAGACTAAGAGGAATCAGATGAAACAATGGGACCATTTGGAACATCGGTTTGGCCACAAGGGCTAAACGCATGAACCTTGGAACCCACGGCCCATCTCATACCTTGGAAATCACATTAGGGTCTTCCACGTTCTTCCCCTTATCAGAATTTCCATCCTTGATCGGAAATCCTTTCAAAAACGAACACACTCGCCAGAAAGATCACCACCACAATCGGCCCTATTCTTGGCGAGAATCTCTCTCTCTCTCTCTTCTTTCTTCTCTCTCTCTCTCACGTTTTCTCTGAGTATTTTACTCTGAAACTGAATGATAAAAACGTATGGAAGAGGACCCTATTATATAGAGGGTGAGGGGGTAAGTCTTGCCCCACGAACATGCACGACTTGTAGGTGAAAGGCATTACTTGGCCGATAGGTTGCACCTCATGGCCGCATGCGCCCCTTCGCCTGTATCTGACCCTTCTTGGGTCAATACTAAGCTCAAAACGAGACCCAGACCCACCAGGCTTAGTGAAAGGACCCGACCCTTTTTTTTCTTACCATCAGTACGAGTCTGAACCGACTTCCTCGATCAGACTTAGGCCAGTTTCCAAGTTTTATTTACTTAGAATTATTTTCCGGATTTTAAGTTCGTTTTCAGACAAGTCGTAAAGCATAATAAGATTTAAATATATAACAGAGGTTTGAGTTAACAAGTGAGTTTGCTATAAGCTATTACAAGTCAATCTCGTTCTATATCTACCAAAATCCACCATCCTTCCTTCATGCCTTAGTCCCACGGTCAAACTTTGTCTTTACCCTTACGGGTATGATCTTGATATGCATCCAAAACAAAGGATGCATAAGCAACAAATGCTTAGTGAGAGCGGTCATCTCGTCACACTTAGCCCAAAGTAAAGCAATCGAGTCTAAACAATCAGTCAAATAATCGGACATGCTCATCATCCAGTCAGTTACTTGATCGACATAACCGATCCAAGCGAAAGTGCCATCAGATTCAGTCAAGCCCTAGCAGGCCATTCGGCTCTAGGCGCATGATCTGATCCAGATGCATCGATGGAAGGATCCGATCACTCGATCAAGCCAGATCAGTGCAGATAATTCGAATTAGACAAGCAATCAGTACACAGAACAACTCCTAGCATTCAGACTACGATTCAGTACGGTAAGGCTACGGTCACGCACTCACCTTTGTCTTTAGAGTCGGTATGATACGGTTTGATTCGATCTTTCTGACACCTCTTGCGCAGTTCTCCTCGGTCTCGCAAACGGTTGACAGTCGGAATCACCCAACAGACGATCGTACTGGCACATACTTGATCTATCCGGCCAAATATCAACTTTCTCTCTTTGATTGCACTTTTTATCTCTCTGAGTTTTCTCTCCATTTGCCTTCGAGTTTTCGTGAAGAAAAATGGAGAAAATCGCCTTAAGGAGACGATTAAATGAGCAGTTTACACCCGCATAACCGCCCAAGTAACCGTTCCCGCATTTTTCCTTCGGCCAGAAAGCAATAACCGTCACCCGCTCTCTTTTGCCTTCCCAGCGCGAGTTTTACCCTTCCATATGATAACGTTCCTGCCCAAATGACTTAGGCGCGGATCCAGCTCAAAATAGACTGTCCCAGCCGACAAGTCTAACCGCTTTGTCTGAATCGGACCAACCTTGTCTGAATCCGACCAAGCTTGTCCGAATCCGACCAAACATGTCCGAATCCAACTTTTACTACCCAAATCAGCTCATTCAGCTCAGTCCAACATTCTTAGCCGTTTTGCCGGATTTTCCGACCATCACTTGTCCAGCTGACCAGCTCAACCGTCCTGTCCAAATCCGACAACACTTGTCCGGATCCGACCATTGCTGTCCGAAAATTCCGCTTGTTTCCTTAAGCTATCCGAACACTTCTTAAGGTTCACAAACAGAATTACTTAACCAAAATCTGAGCGTAAGAATGACTGACCGAGCTTAGTTGGCTCCAAACAGATCCGATCCTAGCTTTATCCAGACTATGGTTTCACTCTATCCGCTACTACTCAGACATCAATCCAGCTCATTTCCACCCACGGAAAACCCATTCAACTTGGCCAGCTCCTTCTATCATCATCCAACCCATTCAGTACGTTTCACAGTCCAGCCAGTCAATCCTCGGATCATCCCATTACATAGTCTCCCCCCACTTGGCTCAGACTCGTCCTCGAGTCTTTATTGAAGGTTTTTCCTTTAGTTTGTCGAACCACTTGGGAAACTCAGCTTTCATTCTTGCTTCTGGTTCCCATGTCGTTTCTTCTTCACAATCACAGTCCTAAACCACTTGGATCATCTTGACACTCTTTTTGCCCTCTGGCTTAGTTTTCCTGCCAGTGATCCGGACTGGTCTTCCTTCTACAGTAAGGTTTTCTCTCAGGTCAGATGGTGGTTCTGAAACCACACTATCCCGATCACTTATGCATTTCCTTAGCTTAGATACATGGAACACATTGTGGAATTGAGCCATTGAGGTAGGCAATTCCAACTTATAGGCAACCTTTCCAATCCTTTCCAGGATATT
The DNA here is from genome assembly GCA_905132765.1 of Moricandia arvensis. Taxonomy (NCBI): domain Eukaryota; kingdom Viridiplantae; phylum Streptophyta; class Magnoliopsida; order Brassicales; family Brassicaceae; genus Moricandia; species Moricandia arvensis. The sequence continues at coordinate 23,062 of CAJHQP010005047.1, read as the reverse complement.
GTATGGTCCCATGTAACCTGGGCTGATTTTGGCATTCATGGATGCTCGGTCCTTGCCTTTGTAAGTGTCGGTTTTTTGGTACACTAAGTCCCCAACTTTGAACTCAAGCTCTTTTCTGCGTCTGTCTGCATAGCTCTTCTGTCTATCTTGAGACTCTTTCATTTTCAGTTTCAAAACTCGGATTCTTTCAGTTGTCTCTTCCACAAAATCTCGCCCAAATATGCTGCGCTCCCCCACTTGGGTCCAACATAGTGGTGTTCTGCAAGGTCGACCATACAATGCTTGGTAAGGCGACATTCCAATGCTTGCATGATAGCTGTTGTTGTAGGAGAACTCGGCCAAATGCAAGTACTGATCCCATTTATCTCCCCAATCCAGAACACAAGCTCGCAGTAAGTCTTCCAGTGTTCGGATTGTCCTCTCAGATTGTCCATCCGTTTGAGGATGGTACGTTGTGCTCATATGCACTTTCGTCCTCATTGACTTCTGCATTGCCATCCAAAAGGCTGAGTAGAATTTGGAGTCCCGGTCTGACACAATGATTACCGGAACTCCATGAAGGCGAACAACCTGCTCCACATATAACTTGGCTAACACTGCAGCATTGTCTGACTTGTTGATTGCCAAGAAGTGTGCTGATTTAGTCAGTCTGTCCACTATAACCCAGATAGCGTCCTTGCCATCCCTCATTGGCAAGCCAGTCACAAAGTCCATTGTGATCATGTCCCATTTCAAGCTGGCATGGGTAAACTCTGAAGTAGTCCACTTGGAACTTTATTCTCTGCCTTAACCATTTGGCAGGTTGGGCACCCAGCTACCCATTTAGCAACGTCTCGTTTCATTCCGACCCAATGATAATACCTTTTCAAGTCTCGATACATCTTAGTTTATCCTGGATGTATCGAAAACTTTGACTGATGTGCTTCCTTAAGGATCTCTTCACGCACTCCTTGATCATTAGGAACACACACTCGGCCATTAACCAGAATCGTTCCATTGTTTGAAGTCTGATACTCTGTCTCTCATTCTTTGAAGATTTGATCAGATCCTCATCTTTTTCTTGGGCAATTCAAACTCTGGACAACAAGTCGCTTGATCTGCTGCACCAAGACCAAATGGTTCCACTTCATCGATCAAGGCAGTCAATCTTAATGTCCCCACCATATGGACCAGTTCTTCCATATCTTTCTCTGAAGCTGAAGCCACCCTCTTTCAGCTTAAAGCATCAGCAACTAGGTTTGCCTTTCCCGGATGGTAGGCAATATCCAGGTCATAATCCGCAACCAGTTCCATCCATCGTCTCTGTCTCAGATTCAGTTTCGGTTGAGTGGAGATGTACTTCAAGCTCTTATGATCCGTGAATACTTGAACCTTTGCCCCATAAAGGTAAGATCGCCATATCTTGAGTGCAAACACGACTACTGCCATTTCTAAGTCGTGTGTCGGATAGTTTCCTTCGTGTTTCCGCAATTGTCTGGATGCATAGGCAATCACCTTTCCTTGCTGAATCAGAACACACCCAAGTCCTACTTTGGATGCATCGGTGTAGACAACATATGGCTCATTCTCCATAGGAAGAGCCAATACTGGAGTACTCGTCAACATTTCCTTGAGTTTGGAGAAGCTTGCTTCACAGTCTTCTGTGCATACGAACTGGACATCTTTCCCGATTAGCTTTGTCATCGGTTGAGCCATGCTAGCAAATCCTTTAACAGAACGTCGGTAGTATCCAGCAATTCCCAGAAAACTTCAGATCTCAATAGCATTCCTTGGTCTAGGCCAGTCCACAATGGCCTTCATTATTTCCTGGTCCACATACACTCCCTTGTCCGAGACCACATGACCCAAGAAACCAATTTCCTTTTGCCAAAAACTACATTTACTGAGTTTGGCAAACAACTTATGTTCCCGCAGTCTATCCAAGACTGTTCTCAAATGTGCTTTATGCTCCTCTTGATTCTTTGAGTAAATCAAGATGTCTATGAAGACTATAACGAATTCATCCAGGCAGTCTCTGAAGACGTTATTCATCAGTTTCATGAAGGCTGCAGGAGCGTTTGTCAATCCAAAGGGCATGACTACAAATTTCGTAATGCCCATATCTTGATCTGAAGGCTGTCTTATGGATGTCCTCCTCAGCAATCGGAATCTGATGATATCCCGAAGCCAGATCAATCTTTGAGAACCAAGTAGCACCTCGGAGTTGGTCCAATAACTCGTCTATCCTTGGGAGAGGGTACTTGTTCTTTACTGTAACTCTATTATGCCCACAGTAGTCAATGCAGAAGTCTGAAACTACCATATTTCTTTTTCACAAACAAGACTGGTGCGCCCCAAGGTGAGCTGCTCGGGCGTACAAATCCCTTTTCCATCAATTCGCCAAGTTGCTTCTTAGTTCAGCCATCTCAGCCGGAGCCATTCGGTAAGGAGCTTTGGAGATCGGAGTTGTACCAGGTTCAAGCTCAATCATAAAAGGTTCAGAACGGTACGGTGGTAATCCTGTCAAGGACTCGAACACGTCATCATACTCCTTTACAATTGGTATTCCCTCAAGCTCGGCATCCGGTCCACTTCTACAGTAGTGATTGTGGCAAAGTAAGCTTCGCATCCCTTTTCCAGCATCCGTTCTGCTTAGAGGGCTGAAATGATCAAGCTCCCATTTGTTGGTTTTATCCCTTGGTAAACCAGTTTTCCATTGCCGGTCTCAAATTGAACTCGGCCTCGATGACAGTGTAGATGTGCCTTGTACTTCCCCAACCAATCCATTCCAAGGATCACATCAAAGACTTCACTGGGCCAATTAACACATCGGCTGGCATGTTCACTTCACCGATCATCACATAGACATTTCGTATCTTTCCATAGTGTACATGATCTGTCCCCCAGCCGCTCGAACCAACCCTACTTCACCTTCGGGTTCTTTCTGAAAATCTCCCATTCCAACCATCCGGGGGGGGATGGGATTACACAAAGCAGTGAGATGCACCAGAATCAAAACAGTACATGGGTTGCCACTCCGCCCATTACTAAGGTCCCTACAGATACACTCGGATACTAAGGACCTATACTACAGGCAACCAATTTCACACAGAAATTTTAAAGGTAAGGGTGAGAAGATAGGATGACTCACTAGTGATCGGACAAGAGTGCTTTGGTCCATGGATCCTTCCCTGATTGTGTACACCCTATGGCATGATAGGCATACCTCTTCGCAGGTGGCTGAGGTCCATCACTTGCACGCTAGCTGTGCATCCTTTGGACACTTGTTCTTGAAGTGTCCAGCTTCACCACAGTTGTAGCACACACGTTCCCCAGCACTCTTTCCTTGGCTTTCGGCCTCAGATCTTCCTCAGGACAATCACGGACCTTGTGATCCATACTACAACAATGGTGACAAGCTCCCGAGGCAGTACGACATGGTCCAGCATGCATTTACTACACGTTGTGATACACCCTGGATCAAGCACCGACCAGCTTGGTTCATGGATACGACCAAGAAGGCGTTCTTGTCAACCATCTCGACCAAACCGAGGTTTTCATGTCGGATCATGCCAGTCATACTGCCAGTGTCACTCCATCTGACCAGTCCGTCCATACTGACCTGATCTTCACATCGGATCATGCTGATCAGACCGTCCGTACCATCCCATCTAATCACCCCAACCGTACCGCATGCACTGCCGAACGTACTGATGAACTTTCGGTCCAATTGAATCCAATTGTCGAGTTTGATCATCTGGATTTCTCTCATCCATACTTCACTATGGCTCGTATCCTTAGCCTTTCTGAAGACTTGGGACGCGTTTTGGTCCATATTGGTTCGAGAAACACACCCGGAGGTTCAAACGGAATGTCCCACATCCGTCCTGCTCCTTACCGCCGGTCATGCAGCTTGTTCATCGAACCTGGACAATACTTGAAGGGTCACCCACGACCTAGACTACCACCAAAGAGTCACTTTGACTCATTTTATTATTTTCTAGTCAATTTCTACAAAACCAATGTTGTCTTTTCATTTCTTTCAACCCTTTGTATTCTACAGAGAACTATAAATAAGTCTCTCCTTCTATAAATAAAGGCATACGGTTTTTGTGAGCTTTTGTTTGAGTGAAACTCTTTGTTCTTTGTTAAGAACTTTTCTTGTTTCTTGGTGAGTCATATCCAAGCAAACACCCTTCTCAATCTCGTTTGTCTTGTGAGTCATATCAAGCAACGAATTGAAATCCTTCACTTGGTGGTCTTGTGAGTCATATCAAGCACCATTTGGAGTTGGGAATATCGGAGGCCTTTCCGCAACTTCGTGCGACCCTTCAATCCATCAGTTCTCCATCCGGAGTTCATATCCAATCAGATCCAGTCGAGTGATCCTTACTCAAGGCGTATCACGTTGGGCACACTGCCACTCGTCTGGTATCTTTCTGAATCGATCCATCTTCTCATCTTCCATTTCTTCATAAACACTTCTTATCTATCTATCTAGAATCCGGGTCCCTCATTACCATCCACTAGAAAATAAATAAAAAGAAAAAAAACCGATAAAAAAAGAGAGTTTGATTTGTGGATTGGTGGTGGAAGAGAAAGCCTGCTGGCCGAGGAGAAATCCAGCCTTTGAGGTGGTTAAAGCGGATTCCAAAACCAAAAATCTCTTATCCTTCTTTCTAGAAAAAATCCCTTGTGTTTTCTTGTTTGTGACCATTGGGTTCCTTGAATTGTTCTTCTTAGAACCGAGAGTGGAAACCAATTGTGTGATCACTAACACTTGAGAGAGCACTTGTGGGGGTGAGAAATAAACACTTTGAGAGTGTGAGGTTTTTATCTAACTTTTTTGTTGAGATTTTCAGGTTATGATGTCTGGTCTCCACAGGAAAAGTAACAAGGAGAAGCCCTCACGACATTCTAACTCTCAATCTTCATTTAAATATCCTTTGAATAGTTTTGATGAGTTTTTTAGTGTGCAGGGAAAGCCAAAAAGGAGGGCAAAGAGCATGTCAAGTCGTCTAAAGAAGAATCTGATCTAAAGAGGCGATTGCTTCAGTTTGATGTCCAAGAATTTTGTGATAACTTTGTGAAGGGAATAGACAAAGCCCTCAAGGACGTCAACAAGATCCACAAGAAGAGCACATCCACACGTGCCCCAGTAACTGAGCCATTTTTTTCATCAGCAAGAAAACCCAAGGTGAATCTGAAAACAATGTAGAAAAGCTTAAAGATTTTTCAGATTCTCTACCAATTTTTGATGAGTATGATGAAAAGCTGATAAATAGTTTGATCACTTGTGAGGATGAATGTGATCTTCCTTCTCTTGAACCTGATCTTGTGTTTAAAATTGCTAATAAAGAGTCTAATGGACTAACCTGTTTTGAGCCGGAGCTTCCGAGCAGTCTTGTTCTTAGTTCACAGGATTTTGAGGAGGAGCCATTCAACCATCCACATCATGGACGACTTCCTGACACTAGGACATCTTTGGATGATGATCTAGGTCCCATTTTTGATGAGGAATACGATCTAGATCCCATCTTTGATGAGGAAGCACCAAACATCAACATGGGAAATCATCTTTGCTTTGATCCCAGCACAACTCCTGCCCCTTTTCCTTCTGATCTCAAAAGCACTGTGAGAACTCTGATTTGTTTAATTCTCTGCCTGACATGTTTTTCAAGATCAGTTTCTCATGTTGTGACTCGTTATGGTCTTAACAAGATGAAGAATTTTGTGTTTCAAATTCTGTTTTGAAAACATGATCAATTCTTTTAAAATATTTGAACCTGAGAAATTTCTTGATCATCAACGTTTTCAAAATGGCAATGACATTAATTCTGGAATTATTTTGAGCTTTGATGAGTTCTTGGAACATAACAAAGGTTTTCATCCTCTTGAAACAAACTTATTTTTGTGCTAGAAAATCTTTTGATTCATTTTTTTGCAAAGGGAATGACTTTGATCTGAGTTCTTCTAGACATGCACTAGCCACTGATGATTTGATTGCATCCTCTTGTGCCATGGACGAAATTCTGATTAAGAAGTTGCTGGAAATAAATCACTTGAAACTGAAACTGATTTTTGTGATCTTAATTTTTGTGATTCCATTTGCAGCCTGATCGTGTGTGTTCTGAAACTGATAGAAACTTGGCATTCTCTTAGATCATTTCGTGATAATGGTGTTGTCTTGAGTTTTGATGATATCTTGGTTTTACAACACTTTCTTTGAAAAATGCCTTGACACTTTGGTAAATAATTCTCAATCTGAACTTAATATTTTGTGTTCTGATTTTGAGAAGGATTGGCATGTTTTGAAAATGATTCATACTGTTGCATGCCTTGAAACCATTCTGGTCTGTAATGTGTACTTTGATGTTCATCTTGATCAGCTGAAACTTGTGATACTTGTTCATGAAAACAAAATCTTGATTTTTGAGTTGAACAAGTACTTGTCTTGCACGTATGATCCTGGTCTTTTAGTTTCTGTTTTGAGCATACCAGGAAAGACAGTTTCAGCCTCTGAGGAATGAAAGAATTAACCTTTACCAACAGCCTGAGACTTGGAGCTGCATTGTTGTCCAACCTGGCTACCTTGGAGATGCCAGCGACAGAGGTTCAGTACAAAAGAGTATCTCGACTTCTATAAGGTCTTTTGTCACGAATATAATTTTCATAAAAGCCCAACTCACCATGGATTCACTGAGGCTTGGAATCAAATGAACAGCTTTGCGGATGAAGGAGTTATGAATTTTTCAAACCGGAGGATCTCCAGTCCATCTATCCGCGAGTCCAGAATTTCTAAAGGAGATTTAGGCCCCATAAAGAAGCGGCCTGAGCCAAAACCGATCATAGGGTTCACGATGGGTCTCTCAGCTTCTCAGAAGACCAAAATCAGAAGGAATGGCCATGGGATTATGAAGTTATGATCCTTCCACCAAAACCGGCCAGACCAAAAATAGCACAATTTTCATTCAACCAAGAAACCCAAGGTACTTCTAAAACTTCTAAATTTATTTGTGCTGATGAATCTGTTGAGTGTCATAGCAGGAATCTAGTTACCTTTGACGTACCCATGGAGCTTAGGTGTTTTCTTCCTTCTTTTCATTTTGGTGAATTGAAAGAAAACCCACAAAAAGAGGCAGCAAAGAGTTCACCACATGAAATACAGTTGGAGCTGGTGATCCTCAATAAACCAAAGGTGTTTCTTCAGTCAAACCCACGTCATAACCAACAGCACTGTAAGGATTATGGTTTGATTGTCACTGCTCATCATGAAAATATTTTTAAGCCGAGATTTTCTAAGCAAAAACAAATCTTTACTTGGTTGAAAAATGTTTTGCTTAAACCTTTTCATGATTTGTTTTCATTGAGTTGTGCTTTGAAAGAGGTTTGGTGTAGAAACAAGCATGAACCGAAATTTCTTAGGCCAAAAGATCATTTTGATTTCGTTCATGAAGAAAATCTTTAAATTTGGCATTGTCTCTTGCTTTTCCTATCAGTTTGACACCTTGGCCAAATTTTGAACTTGATAAACCAATTTTTGGCGATCAGTTTAATTGCTTGATGCTTGCCCGCGTGCCTGATGAATATCCTAAGAGCTTGGATCCTGTTTTTGATGTCATAAGGATAGAGAAACCCCTTGATTATTTCTTTGTCAGATTTGATGTGGTTTCTCTAGTTGTTTTGGAAATTTCAGGATAAGCATGATCAGTTTCAAATGAGAGCAAGCACTGATGGACGCCAAAGGACTTGGAATTACATGATGGAAACAAGTTCAATACTCCAAGGAAGTTTCTGTCCATTCTTTTCCTTCACGGAATTTTGCATGAATTTTATATCCTTTGTGTCTGATTCATTCCTTAGATACAGGTAAAATGGATTTGAGAAAAAATCCTTTTGAAGAGGGAGAGTATGATACGCCCCTGGATAGAGCACCGACCAGCTTGGTTCATGGATACGACCCAAGAAGGCGTTCTTGTCAACCATCTCGACCCAAACCGAGGTTTTCATGTCGGATCATGCCAGTCATACTGCCAGTGTCACTCCATCTGACCAGTCCGTCCATACTGACCTGATCTTCACATCGGATCGCTCTGATCAGACCGTCCGTACCATCCCATCTAATCACCCCAACCGTACCGCATGCACTGCGAACGTACTGATGAACTTTCGGTCCAATTGAATCCAATTGTCGAGTTTGATCATCTGGATTTCTCTCATCCATACTTCACTAAGGCACGTATCCTTAGCCTTTCTGAAGACTTGGGACGTGTTTGGTCCATATTGGTTCGAGAAACACACCCGGAGGTTCAAACGGAATGTCCCACATCCGTCCTGCTCCTTACCGTCGGTCATGCATCTTGTTCATCGAACCTGGACAATACTTGAAGGGTCACCCACTGAAGAGTCACTTTGACTCATTTTATTATTTTCTAGTCAATTTCTATAAAACTAATGTTGTCTTTTCATTTATTTCAACCCTTTGTATTCTACAAGAGAACTATAAATAAGTCTCTCCTTCTATAAATAAAGGCAGATGGTTTTGTGAGCTTTTGTTTGAGTGAAAACTCTTTGTTCTTTGTTAAGAACTTTTCTTGTTTCTTGGTGAGTCATATCCAATCAAACACCCTTCTCATCTCGTTGGTCTTGTGATTCATATCAAGCAACGAATTGAAATCCTTCACTTGGTGGTCTTGTGAGTCATATCAAGCACCATTTGGAGTTGGGAATATTGGAGGCCTTTCCGCAACCTTCGTGCCACCCTTCAATCCATCAGTTCTCCATCCGGAGTTCATATCCAATCAGATCCAGTCGAGTGATCCTTACTCAAGGCGTATCACGTTGTGCCACAGTGCGGTTGGCTACATACACCTTTCCGGACGAACCAGTCTTCACCAGCTTCTGATTCTTCCCCGCATGCTTACCAACATGGCCATGCGGTCCAGAGCCGAACACCTTGGCCTCTTCAATGATCCCAGCTTCCTGCTCCGCGGCTTTTTCAACCAGTTCAGCCACGGTAACATAGCTGCGAATCTTACAACGGGTTCGCAGATCAACCCTGAGTCCACGCATGAACTTTCGGACTAGAGATCTCTCAGTTTCTCCTTCAAGTCCAGCATACTTCTTGAGACTATTAAACTCTGTCTCATAATCACGCACGGTCTTTGTTCCTTGTTCCAGTTTAAGGAAGCACCTTCTAGCCGATCAAAGGCCTCCTCTGGAAAGTACTTCTCACGGAAAGCATACTTAAAGTTGGCCCAAGTCCAATCGTTAGCACCGAACCGAGCTGCTACACCTTGCCACCAGATGTGTGCATCACCATCCAGGTAAGTGGACAGCAATGTCCTTGTTTTAGGCAACAAGACAGCGGTTTTAGATGAAATTGCGCTCTAACCTATCAATCCATTGATTTGCTTCCATTGATTTGGAACCACCCAAAAATAACTTAGTTCTCATCTTCTGCAAGTGATCCATCACTTTGAGATTGGATGGGTTCCTTGCAACTGGTGCTTCTTCTTCTTCCTTTTGCACCACTTGCTCGACTTCTTCCACAACAGGTGGAATCACTGGTGGTACTGCAACCACAGGAAGTCTGGCTAAGACTTGAGCTAGCATAGCCAGAACGGCAACAGCTCCAGCAGCCCCAGCAGCCTGCATTCACATTTGCTGCGTTAGCAATATTCTCCGGCCTCATCATTTCCAGCAACATTTCGGCCAGCATTGTTTCCGGATGATTCCCCAGTTTCACCCACATTTCTCCTCGCATTTCGGTTACTCTTAGCCATCTGCATTGAAATCACAAGTAAGTTAGTCAAACTAACTTAAGTTCAAAGTCAGAACACAGAGTTTACCGCGAGACATCAGGCTTGGAAGGATGGTTTTAACCCAAAACCCACTATACTTAGACTGTCCTAGAACCGAACTCCGCTCTGATACCACTTGAAAGGACCTGACCCTTTTTTCGTACCATCAGTACGAGTCTTAACCGACGTTCCTCGATCAGACTTAGGCCAGTTTCCAAGTTTTATTTACTTAGAATTATTTTCCGGATTTTAAGTTCGTTTTCAGACAAGTCGTAAAGCATAATAAGATTTAGATAGATAAACAGAGGTTCTAGTTAACCAGTGAGTTTGCTATAAGCTATTACAAGTCAATCTCGTCATATATCTACCGAAATCCCACCATCCTTCCTCCCTGCCTTAGTCCCACGGTCAAGCTATGTCTTTACCCTTACGGGTCTGATCCTGATCTGCATCCAAAACAAAGGAGGTATAAGCAACGAATGCTTAGTGAGAGCGGTCATCCCGTCACACTTAGCCCAAGTAAAGCAATCGAGTCTAAACAATCAGTCAAATAATAGGACATGCTCATCATCCATTCAGTTACTTGATCGACATAACCGATCCAAGCCAAAGTGCCACCAGATTCAGTCAAGCCCTAGCAGGCCATTCGGCTCTAGGCGCATGATCTGATCCAGATGCATTGAAGGAAGGATCTGATCACTCGATCAAGCCAGATCAGTGCAGATAATTCGAATTAGACAAGCAATCAGTACACAGAACAACTCCTAGCATTCAGACTACGATTCAGTACGGTAAGGCTACGTTCACGCACTCACCTTTGTCTTTAGAGTCGGTTTGATACGGTTTGATTCGGTCTTTCTGACACCTCTTGCACAGTTCTCCTCGGTCTCGCAAACGTTTGACAGTCGAAATCACCCAACAGACGATCTTACTGGCACATACTTGATCTATCCGAACAAATATCAAACTTTCTCTCTTGATCGCACTTTTTATCTCCCTGAGTTTTCTCTCCGTTTGCCTTCGAGTTTTCGTGGAGAAAAATGGAGAAATCGCTTAAGGAGATGATTAAATGACCAGTTTACACCCACAGAACCACCCAAGTAATCGTTCCCGTATTTTCCTTCGGCCAGAAAGCAATAACCGTCACCCCCGCGCTCTTTTGCCTTCCCAGCGCGAGTTTTACCCCTTCCCGTACGATAACCGTTCCTGCCCAAATGACTTAGGCGCGGATCCAGCTCAAATAGACTGTCCAGCCGACAAGTCTAACCGCTTTGTCTGAATCGGACCAACCTTGTATGAATCCGACCAAGCTTGTCTGAATCCAACTGTTACTACCCCAAATCAGCTCAGTCCAACATTCTTAACCGTTTTGTCAGATTTCCGACCATCGCTTGTCCAGCTGACCAGCTCAACCGTCCTGTCCGAATCCGACAACACTTGTCCGGATCCGACCATTGCTGTCCGAAAATTCCGCTTGTTTCCTTAAGCTATCCGAACACTTCTCAAGGTTCACAAACAAAATTACTTAACCAAAATCTGAGCGTAAAAACGACTGACCGAGCTTAGTTGGCTCCAAACAGATCCAATCCTAGCATTATCCAGACTATGGGTTCACTCTATCCGCTACTACTCGGACATCAATCCAGCTCATTTCCACCCACGGAAAACCCATTCAACTTTGGCAGCTCCTTCTAGCATCATCCAACCCATTCACTACGTTTCACAGTCCAGCCAGTCAATCCTCGGATCATCCCAGCATTGATCCTCGGAACACGTGTGTTACACTTAGCCCATGGCCTTGCCCAAGGGTCCACCAGGCCCTAACCACCATGGCCAGCCACCCGGTCCACCACCGGCCGGGACCCGGACCAACTCCCCAGTACCCGAACACTCCGTCCAGCTGAGTTGAGCTGATCCCCAGCTGGTCAAGTTGAGTGAGCTGGTAGCTCAGCTGAATGAGCTGACCTAAGTAGTGTTGAGCTAGACTGAGCTTGATCGAGCTAGGTTTAGCTGGTCGAGCTGGCCGTACACTTAGTCCAACTGCCAAAACACTCATCTAGCTCTTTTAACTTGTTTATTTCCCTCTCATTTGGTGAAGCCTTATGACTTAACCCTATCCTGACCATGGAACGTCTATAACTTGATCTAAATGATCCTTAGCTCATTTCCTCAAACCATGGCCAGTCACCTGATCCTTATTCAGGATTGGGGATGCTACAAATTTGGTGATAGCCACTTTTCAAATCAATTTTAGAGAAAATAGAGGAACCTTGCAACTCATCCAGCATGTCATCAAGCCTAGGAATTGGATGAACATACTTTACCGTTATGTTTTTGATGGCACGACAGTCCACACACATGAACCAAGAGCCATCCTCTTTGGGCATAAGGAGAACATGCACGGCGCAAGGACTAAGGATTTCCCTGATGTAGCCCTTTTCAAGAAGCTCATCAATTTTCTTTTGAAGTTCCTTTGTTTCCACCGGGTTGGTTCGGTAAGCTGGACGGTTTGGAAGAGACGCACCTAGGGCAATGTCAATCTGGTGTTCAATGCCTCTTACTGGTGGCAATCCCTTAGGATTCTCATCTGGAAAAACATCAGAAAATTCCTGCAAGACATCTATCAAATCACTTGGAATTTCCGATGCAAGGTCAGAAGAAGCCATTAGAGTTCCTTTGTAACAAGCAAAAGAAATGGCTGTTGAGAGTACAAGGATTTCCTGACCTTTCTTTCCTTGATAAAGAAGTTGGAGTTTCTGTGAGATACCTCAGGTTCGTCCGGCTTAGGTTCTTTCTCTCACTTCTCTTAAGTTGATTAGGATCTTGGTGAACCTCCAAAGGAGTCAAAGGGACCAGCGTGATCTTCTTTCTCTTATGATCAAAGCAGTGTTTGTGACACCCCCGATCTGGCCTAAATACAAGTTGACTCGACCAGCCGTGCAACAATCAAACAAGAACATGCACTGCCAATCACGAGTAACTTAAACCAAACCAAGAGGCCACAATGTATACCTCAACGATTAACCCAAAGTTCCCGGAATAGATTAATGTACCTTAGGCCAATCGCCTAAGTACACATATCTTATTAGGTACAACCCGAGGCTTTTTAACCCGACTGAGTAATACCAAATAGTTAGTTCATTCGGACAAGGACTAATATCATATGGAGCTCGTAGTTAAAGAAACATTCTTTAATACATTATATAATATTCTTTCAAAAGCATGTTACAAAATATTAATGATTAACCTCGACGTTTTCGGTCAACAAACTTTATACATAGGATATATCAAAACTACTTTGCAAGGATAATAAACTACCGCTGGCTAATGTTGTTCCTTCCCGTCCTAGAGTAATGGTCTCCCGCCTACTGGTTACCTGCATCACAAATGAGTCATGAGCAACTAGTTTACTCAGTGAGTTTAATTCCGCACCCCAACATATATAAATAGTATCCCGAGCAGTTAACTCCATTTGTATGCAGTGGAAATGTATTACATAATTATTATAAATATAGATATAAGGCCTATCATCCCATCGATGTGAATCCTATCTTAAACATCACCTCCATGTCACCCGCCCTTCACTCATATATATACTAGACCCGATAAAACACAAAGGCTAACCGAGCCTCGTGATTCAGTATTTCTATCATCCTCGAATGTCCTTATGAACATTTGAGACTGCATCGTCATGCAGTACACGACCTCCATGGTGTTACCCCATCATCGTGTCTTCATGACCTTGTTCGATTCGCAGGACCAAGTCATGGTAATGCATGGACTTTAAGGAGAGTGAATATGATTCTTACTTACATATTTAATTATATACTTATAAATAGTAATACTTAAGAACAAGTACTAAGGCTCGGGAAAACCTCAAATAATTATTCTTAGTAATTCTTTAGTGTTTACACAAGGCAAACACTTCATAATTAAATATAGATCAAGAGACAATACTTAATCAATCAACCCTTCTTAGTACACAAACATACTATGCTCATTCATAACTCATTAACATCTATCTAGACTCACCTTTGATGATATGAGATTGGCTTATGAAGAATAGACTCGAGCTCAAGCTAATCACACTCCACAAATGAAACCATCGATGTCTCAAACTACACCAACCTTCTTAATGTCAATGACAAATGTAACTAAGCTTACATCTTTCAATTTAGTCATGTGGAGTAGACAAGTCCATGCTCTGTGTAGAATCAAGAACACGTATCTCTTTTATTAGAAATCCTTTACACAATCTCTTACAGACTTGCTTGATCCAAATTACATGACTCGACACAAATCGATTCCTAACACACCCAAATTGCGTGAGCCAACCCATGTTGATCATGTCTACAAATCACTCAAGTATGAAACCCCAAAACCCTTTGTGTTTCTCTTTGAGAATTATAATAAAAAACCCTAACCTAATTCTACGAAAAACCAAGATATATATCAAATAATCTTTTTCTATTATCTATTATATTATTTCATATATTTTATCATCAAAAAATCTTCCATTTGTGATCTAATAATATTCCTTGATGCTTATTTCGTCAACCACATATATGGAAACATTCCACATCATCACATCTTGGTGTTTCCTTCTTATTCTCCGAAGCATGTGTCACACATTATTCTCTATGTGTAAGACATGTACACGAATCAACGCTCCACCACTGCAGCAACCCATCAATTTCCAAATTCTTAAGCTTACATTCTCCCTATTTTTCAATGAGTTTTATAAATCAAGATCACTAACCTCTAAGAACAATATGCATCATACATTTCTTCAAAATATTTATCTTGAACTCCCCCCTGAATCAAGTATCATTTCCCCCTGCTTGAGTGAAAAACTCTGTGAAAAACTTCATGATACTTGTTGGACCATCAAAACTCTCAATGCCTTCTAGTAGAAGCCCATCAAAATGGTTCTTCTGTTTAAGCATATTAATTTTCCATCTGCGTGTATGACCCATTGGTATGTTTGTGCGATACACCTTTCATAAAATTAGGATACAGATCCTTCTTAGCTATCCATACATGTCCACACCTTTTGGGTTCCACTTAACAAAGGTTTATCCTCCAAGCTCGCTCAATCTGATTTATATGAGCATAACAGTAGGCAACACTATGTCCGATCTTACCACAAAAGTCACAGTCATTCCTTCGCTTAGCAACAACTTTTATGTCTTGAATCTTTGAAGTCACATTGTTTGCTTGAGTTTCATCTTTTCGTTCAGCTGAAACAATTGAGATTGAGCATTTTACAAACTTAATTCCTTCATTCTTATCAACCGTTTGAGAACCAGTTCCATGATGACCTTGCTTTCCACTGAACAAGCATCCATTATTTATTTTCTTTTTCGTATTTTATACTGATTTTGATGGTTCTACAACTACTAATATGCTAGTTTGTTGTGCTACATCATTTGGTTTATCATCTGATTTTACTGTAGCTTTTATGAAATGTATCCCTTCAGCCTTGTCATAATTTTGATCGGTTGAAGTAGTGCCTTTATAACCCAAATCCCAATTGATTTTTGGAGGCTGCCCAACCGATAGGATATGATCCAGACTAGCTGATCCAGTGTTCAACATTCTCACTTTCTTGTAATTCTCAGTGAGTTGTATTTCCATGAATTTACTCTTTTAAAGCTCTTGATTCATCAGTAGTTTCATCTGATGAAAATTTACATCAAATTCTTGTTGAACTCGGTTCTGCTCTGCGATAACTTTTTTTCAGAAACCGAAGCTCGTGTTCATGATCATTCTCTATCATTTTTTATTTTTGCTTAGATTTTGTAGCAGGCTGTTCTAACTCCATAATGTTGACTTGCGCCTTCAATATATATTTATATTTGTTGAGTTGCAGGTTTTTATGACTGATTCTTGTAAATTTACTAAAAAGAACCTTATACTCAACTAGAATTCTGCTTCTGAATCACTTTCTGAATCATTGTATGACGTATCTGATGAATTGGTGTGTGACGCACATGGCACATAAGATTCACCTTCAGTGATGTCTTTTCCAGACCCCATAGCTCCATGAAGAGCAACGACATTGAGAGCATCTTCTTTTCTTTCTAACTATATGTCACTGCAACTTCTCTTCATCTTCACCTTCTTTGTGTTCACATAATCTGACTTTATGTTTCCATAACCATTATATCCATTACATTTGATTTCTTTTCTCTTGAATAATGGACAAACTGTTTTGACATGTCTAATACCATGACAATTAAAACACACCACTTCATGCCTTTTATGTATTTCTTCTTCTCTAGGCAGTCTGTCATTGGACTTCTTATACAAAAAATTCATGGTTTTTTTAAGTTTCAGAATCATTAGGTAAATAGATTCTTCAAGTATTTTAGCTCTTTGGATGTCTTCGCCAACTGTAATTATTGAGTCTTGAACAGGCTTTGACAACTTAGATTCTAATTCCATCTCCTCAGCCTTTAAAATCCATATTGTCTAAGAAAACTTCAGTTCATCAGTGTTCATCATCAAAGTTATCGCCGCTTTATGTGCTGCAAACTTAGTAAGTATACATCGCAAAATTTTCTTCACCAATTTTGCATCTTCATATTTTTTACCTAAGATTTGTGTTTCATTGGCTATGGAGTTGAGATTGGGAGTAAAGTCTCATATCTTCTCATCATCAGTCATCCTCATGTCTTCAAACTGTGATGCAAGCAAGTTCAATCTTATCCTACTAACATTCGTAGTACCCTCAAAGGCGTTTTGTAGTATATCCCAAGCATCACACACGGTTCTTCCCATCCAGATTGAACAAATGTCCATATATCTTCATCAGCTCCACGTAAGTTTGCTCTCATTCTCACTTTCCAATACTCATAATTCACATTATTCAGCAAGAACATATTATGTGCCAAAATCACCATATTCTCTTCTAAGGATCTCACCTTGGTTCGAAGAACCCTCCTCCATTCAGGTGTCCTGTTCTGATACCAATTGTAGAATCGAGATTCAGTGAAAACTCAATATTTCCAAGAACACATATCTCTTTTATTAAAAATCCCTTACACAATCTCTTATAGACTTGTTTGATCTGAATTACACGACTCGACACAAATCGATTCTTAACACACCCAACTTGCGTGAACCAACCCATGTTGATTACATCTACAAATCACTCAGCTATGAAACCCCAAAATCCTTTGTATGTCTCTCTGAGAATTACAACCAGAAGCCCTAACCTAATTCTAGGAAAAACCAAGGTATATAGCAAATAATCTTGTCCTATTATCTAATATATTATTTCCTATATTTTAGCATCACAAAATCTTCCAATTTGTGATTTAATAATATTCCTTGATGATTATTTCGTCAAACAAATATATAGAAATATACCACATCATCACATCTTGACGTTTCCTTCTTATTCTTTGAAGCGTGTCACACATCATTCTTCATGTGTAACACATGTACACGAATCAACGGTCCACCACTACAACAACCTGTCAAGCTCCAAATTCTTGAGTTACACTCTGCTCGAGGGGTACCACTTAGCCAGCTACATCGATGGATCAGCTGTTACACCAGCAGCAACAATTACCACTAACGATGGACACCTACCCAACCCGTCATTCACGCTGGAGAAACGCCAAGATCGACTGATCTACATCGCCTTTTCACAGAGTAATAATAACATCTCTAAACACCCATCGTCTCAAAGGCGAATACTGCAGCTAAGATTTGGACGACCCTCTGTCTGACTTACGCTAGGCCAAGTAGAGCTCACATCAAGCAGCTGAGGCAACACCTACGTTAATGGGCAAAATGCAGTAAGTTTATTAACGAATACTACCAAGGGTTCACTACTCGATTTGATCAACTCACATTACATGGGAAGCCGATGGATCTAGAAGATCAACTGAACACATTCAGTAAGGACTTTCAGAAGACTACAAGATTGTAGCAGATCAGATGGAAGGCCATGAAACTCCATCCTCTCTCACAGAAATACAAGAGAAGCTTCTCAACCATAAGCATAGCTACAACTTACCTCACCAGCTGTAGCTGCAGTTCTGGTTGCTGCAAACTTCACCAACTACAAAGGCTCTTCAAGCAACAATAACCGCCACAAATCTATCGTTGTGGTGGCTATCGTGGCAATCAGCACCAGACATGGCAGCAACAGCAACTCATGTCGCCATCTCAACAGAACAGCGGTTGTGGATATCAATGACGTTGTCAAATCTGTGCTGTCTACGGACATAGCGTTCGTCGATGCTCCCAGATCCAAGGATACTCAAACCAGAAATGACACATGTCATCTTCTCTTCTGTGTCAGCCTAGAGTTAATGCTGCACAAGCGACATACTACAATGTTAACCCTTGGCTACTGGACAGTGGAGTAACACACCATTTGACCTCGGACCTAAACAACCTTGCACTGCATCAGCCTTACAATGGTGGAGAAGAATCCTTAAAGGTTTCATGGCTGCCTTGGGAGAACGTGGAGAATTTTTCTCACCTCCCAATATCTTTCATCATCGAAGAAATTTTTGATGAAAGCATTTTTAATATCCTCCCAGCAAGTTAAGGATCCCGGCTGTAGTTGTTTTAGCCAAGTATTCGCATATCCAGCAAGAGAATGCGGAAAATGTTTGCTGACAACATGCGGGTAAAAGTTTATGTTCTTAATAATGCAATATATCAAATTAACCCTATGAACTACTCTTGCCAACAGAGGTCAAATTGCAGTACTTAGGGATCAAATCCACAAAGAACAAGGGCACACAATAGATTTTTATAACTCTAATGGCTAAGCTTGGCAAACTATAAATAGTGGTTTTGGTTGTAAGTCTATCAGGAATAGGAAATTATCCAAAATACTAAAGCGAATGAAAATATGAAAAAGCAGTAGATCTAGGGTTTCAGGCAAGTGAATTATAATGGATAGAATGCAGAAAATTATTAATATGCGAGAACAATAAATGTAACTAGTTCGACCCCCTCTTGTCCCAACTATCGTATGCGGACAGAGAAGTGCACCGTCGATCGATGGCTAAGGCCTGATGTCGATCGACGCTAATCAGACATGAAGTTCGTCCACTATGCTAATTAGACCAGCTCTCGCATGCATCTAACAACCTAGCTCAATGAAATCACCTACTCTCGTAGTTGTCCATGTCCTAAGTTCATGTTCCTAGTTAGCTACTCTAGAACACAAGCATTAAACACAATTCCAAAGCTTGATACTACTTCATCCTAGCAATCATATTTTAGGGCTAATTCATCAGTACCATTATGAATCCTAAATCTAACAGGTGAATTACTCAGACATGATCAAAGAAATGGGATTCTAATACAAATCTTTGAAGGAGTTCAGATCTTCTCCCCTAAACTACTAAAAAGCTCAATGCAAGAAAACTAAAAGCTGTAAAATAAAACGTGGTGTTCTACGTAAACAATGGCAGGACCCATATAAACTAGGTCAAAACTCATCCAGGGGTATTCTCGTAATTCATCTTTACTTGGACTTGAATTCGGCCAATATTGTACGAGTGGGCCGTCGATCAAAAGCAAGGATGCTCCGTCTATCGATGGTCATGCTTGACTTCGACTCGTACTTAACTAAATGTGAACAACTACTAGGTATCTCTTCTGAATACTCTAACAAGCTCCATGATCTCCATAATGCTCCAAAACGTACTTGGACCTGTAAAGACTCTAAAACACAGTCCATACACACATAGTAGACTCCAAATAGGGTCCAAATGATGGTCTAAAACTTGTAACTAACAAGGTATATCATATTCAAAACAAGTAGTCTTCAGAGATTCCGGTGAATCTGATTAACGACACTACATCTTCCAAATTCTCGAGGTGTTCCATTGGATGTTACTTAGGAAAACCATGAAAAGGAGGCTTACCCAAATGAGTGAAGTACTCGTGGTTCAGCTCAAAATTGCTCTTCTAAATTTCTTACACTCAGATCGTTGACGTGTTAGAAGAGAACTGATCGGGCATGTAGTAGTCTTGTAGTGCCTTCTAATTTTCTTTGCCAGCATTCATAGCAACGGCGGTTTTATTAGGGGTTGCAGCCCCATGTTCATCAATCAATTGGCATGCCGCATTGCACACTCGACCCTCTAGATCTCGTAAGGCACCTTTCTTATCGGCTTTAAGATTATGATCATAAACATTCATGCCTTCTGTCGAGTGGTTTCGGTCGATGCTAGCATGGTGTCGATCGAAACTAGCTATCCAAAATCTGAGTTATTTCTAAAAACAGTAGCTGTTTCAGCAGGAAACGAGAAAGAACTTATAAGTAAACAGAAAACAAAAATCTAGACTATACTCTAAACTAAATCCAATGGCAACAAGAAAGAGTCACTGGGAACGATACCAAATTTGATATGCTCAAAATAACATCAAGATACTATCTCAAATAAGAGGTTTGATTGTAGCACTTAAGAGTCGAATCCACAAGAACTCTAAGATTGCACAATTGACTTTTTGTTTCCAAATAAAACTAGACAGTAAATAATGAAATGCAATAACAACTATAGAAATCAAATAGGTTGTAAGTTATCAGAATGAGGGAGGTAACTCAAAGGAAACCAGCAATGAAAGCTAGATAGATTATCAGGGATTTAATAAGGGATCGTTGTCGAACTCAAACTCTAACAATAATCAATCAACTCTCGCAGCATCTATTATATAATGTCTAAACCCTAAAATTCCAACTATCATTGCAAGTTATTATTTTTTGAACACCAGGAGGTTCAGGAGCGGAAATCCATAATCCCCCTAGGCCTGAAACCATAACATGTAATATTATTTTCGTCTCAGCGGTCACTCGAACTGGGAAGCTCTAACACAATGGTCATGATCCTTTCTAGTTGAGCTAATGACCTCTGGTTTGATTTGTTCAGACAAGCATTTAAACTCAAGTTTAATTTCTTCACTAACACTTATACCAACTCTCGTGGCGCCTAATTATTTAGTTCATCTAAGTTTAGCTCAGCTAATTGAACATTCTCTTGCGTTCCCAATTATTCAAAGATCTAGGCTTAAGGTGATCAACTTTAAACTAGCATTAGTTTCAACTAGATGAAGAAATAAATTATTTCCCAAACAATACTATCAAGTTTAACAATCCATTGTGTAGCCTTTGAAGAACCCTAAATCTAACAATAGAATTACTCCGACATAATCATGAAGATCATCATAATAAAATGCATAAATAGAATAGAAAACAAAGGGAGTTCAAAATCTTTTCTCTAGAGGAGTTCAAATATTTCTCTCTAAGCTAATCTCTTCCTTCTAAGTTTTCAAGTGCAAGTTACAAAACTATCAAAAATCCTAAAATATAGTATAAACACTTCCATGGAATTCTTGTGAAATTACTCGAACTTCTAGGGAAAATTGTAATTTCTTTAAATGATTATTAAACTCGTGGGTAGAGTGGGTGTCAAGTGACACCAACAAGAGTATCAATTAACACTTCTTGCATGAACGGACTCCAACTTTAAGTTTTCATGAGAGCTTTCCTCAAAGCTCCAAAATAATCCAAAACCTCCAATCACATCCAATGAGTACCTAGACCTGAAAACACTCTACAACGACTCCATAGTCATATAAAAGACTATAGAAAAGGACTTATATCATAGATAAAAACCATGATATATCACCTAGAGTTCAACTTGGATCTCCTTCTTGTATTGAAAGACAACAACAACCCTCCATAAAGTTCCACAGTACCATTATATCTGAAAACAACTTGCCACGCCTCAATTATGCCAACCAATAGTGACTCCTCTTACACCATAGACTGAAGTTCTTTCTAATAATTTAGGCTCAAGATGTCAATACCAAAGGAGAGAAAATTGTTTACGTGTAAACATTTATCTAACCTTTTTCTTCTTCTTATGGTGCTTGTGTTTGATCATAAGTTTCTTCCAAGCTGACGTAAAAAAGAGAGAGAAGCTTTATGTCCCATATATTTATATTTCAACTCGGTTTTCTCACTAGTCTTGGGAGATAAATGCATCCAATTCCGCATCACTAAAACCGTATTCCGCTTGTCGAGCTTCTGATTGAAGTTTTATTTCATCTTCTCATGTAATTATTTGATCACTTGGCTATGCATAATCGAAATTTATATTAAATAAAGTGTAGTTTTTGGGTTTAGCGGATTTTCTGCGAAAAACAATGATAATTAATCAGAGAGAGATGTGCGATAAAATATATGTTAAGTAAAAATGATTAACGAAACAAGTAGGCTCTAATACCAAAGGTAGTAGAGCTTTCTAATTTTCGAGAGAGACTGTCTGAAATACGATTACAACGACATAATACCAAAGGTAGTAGAGCTTTCTAATTTCCGCTAGTCTAATCACCTAAGCCTAGAAATTCTATGTGACTCACTGCTCATTCTTGAACAATTGAAAAAGTATAGGCCTAAGTTTCCAAGTGCAGAGAGTTAGCAATATTTATGTGTGTGTCCCTCTTTTTGTCTTGAAATTTTTTTATATGCACAACCTTAGGTCGGTTATCTCCCATTTTCCATAGATTCGTATATATACTCTTTCCCTTTTCTCCGATCTTTCCTTATATCCAAGATTCGAGTCTATCCTCTTTTGAAAAAAACTTTTCTCATTTTATTCCTTATCTTTCTACATGCAAGTAAACCGTAACTGATTTTGGATTTATTGTGTGTTTAAATCTATGCAGGCCATTTTGTGTTTAATTCTTTTTCTTATCATTTTACAATTTTTTCCGAAATATGATCTATGAAGTTAATTTTATGGAAGTTCATTTCTTAAAACACTGCTTAGTTTCGTTATATGAAAGATGTTCCGTAAAAAATTCTGAATTTGTTTTCACGAATGTTTATTTTGTAAAACATTGTTTAGTCTTTTAGCGTTCTCGTAAAAACTTTCGAAAGAATCTATTTATGAATAATTTTTATTTGGAAGAAAAAAATTTTATTCACTTTCTTGGAAGAAAAATACAAGTTTATTCTTATGTATCTTTATTTAAGTTGGCACGGAATATGTGTAACTATTCTGACAACATTTCCTACTCATTCTCGTAAACGATGCATTTTCAGGTGATTTTATCCGTTGATATCACTAAGACAGATTTTGACCCCCAACATCTTTCTATAAACTTCTCAGCTTTTTCACTGATGTCTTCCATTTGTTTTTGCTCTTCTTCCAATTCTTTCTATGATTCCAAGATAACATTCACATTGACACGATCAGATCTCACTACAAGAAAACAGGGACTTAACAACGAAAGTT
>CAJHQP010005046.1:0-49377 GCA_905132765.1 Moricandia arvensis | reverse complement strand
TTGCCATCGATTGATGGGGTTTTGTGGCAGAAACCCATCGATCGATTGGGCTTCTTTTCTTCATGTTTCTCTTCAACACAAACTCTGTTTTCACAAAGGATCAACAATGGCAGGAGTGTCTTAGGACATCTTTAGTGACGAATCTCTAACATTTAGTCTTTTATCAATATTCTATTAATACTTTAAAGTGACTGTATTTTGAATTAAATTTAAATGATTAAAAATAAATTTATACCACTTAGACATGGACATGTATGATTCAAGTTTTTATGACATTTTCGGAAGTCTCTTGGCAGAGTGACTCTTCTCAAAAAGAATACTACTTCTCTGTTACTTTTATTTTTTTTCAATAATATTTTTGGGTGAAAAAGACCATGGTAAGTATTCCCCACTGCTCATGCCTTTAGAGCAACCTCAATGGTGTTTTTATTATGGAATTCTAAAATTATATATTGGTGTATGTATATAAGAGTATACTAAAATTCTTGAAAACTAAATCAATAATATCTTAGTTAACATATTATTGGTTGAGTTTCCAAAAAATTTAGTATACTTTTTATAAAATAATTATTATTGTATATACATACACCAATATGTAACTTAGGAACTCCATGGTAAAAAACTACCATTGGAAATGCTCTTAGGTCATGTTTATCCTCGGTCTCTTAAGGTGAGGTTCTTAACTTAATTTGACTTTTTTTTTCTTTTTTAAATAAAATTGTTTTTTGGTTAAGAGACGACTCTTAAGTCTCTTATTTAAGAAACGGTTCTTAAGTTTTCTTAGTTAAAAATTAAGAAATGTCTCTTAAAAAAATTAAGAACCCTTGATAAGAGACCTCCAATAATCATGTCCTTATTTTCTTCTTTTGCATATCTCATCTAAGGATACGGTTTGGTTGCCCTAGCGTACTCCCGTCTCTCTTATGTAGTTATGTGTTAACCAGGGACGGAGGCTCTCCCTTCTCTGGTGGTGGAGAGTCAATCTAGGGTGGAAGTCATGCTCTTTGCGGTGGTAGCACATCTAGGGGTGGTGAGTCAATCGTTTGTGAGTTTGGGGTTGTTAGTTTTAACGCCCAGTGCTCTG
Organism: Moricandia arvensis; assembly: GCA_905132765.1. Lineage (NCBI taxonomy): Eukaryota > Viridiplantae > Streptophyta > Magnoliopsida > Brassicales > Brassicaceae > Moricandia > Moricandia arvensis. The sequence continues at coordinate 48,293 of CAJHQP010005046.1, read as the reverse complement.
GATCAAGTTCAGTTTGAATATGTTCTCTTTCCATGCTGCCGATTCAGTTCGCGCTCTTTTATTTTCCGTCGTGACAGCTTGCTCATGAAGGTTTAGGGCCTGATTGGTGTAATCGCGGCGGCTGCGAGTATTTGCGGATGCAAAACATTATTAAGAAATTTGTACAACTAGTAAAGCGGTTATAAATTAGTGCGTTTATGGGATACTTATGATTAATTAACTACTAAACACATCAACAGTTAAATAATAAATTAATAATATTAATATTTTCTATAATTATAAAAATATTAAAAACCGTAATATTATATTAAATATAAAAATAATATTTATAAAATCATAGTATTAAATTTTAAAAAATTATAAAATATATTTTGTTTTAAAGTTCTATAATATAAATTAAAACATAATATTAAAGTATTAGTATTTATATTATTTCAATTTAATTTTTTTCTTAAATATTTTTATTTATATATTTATATATATATATACATAATTTAAAAAAGTATATATTTTTATTTATCATCCCGCAACCGCCTGCAACTGTATTCGCAAACATTAACTGAAACCAGTTTTTGATTTTGAAAAATTTGAAGTGATGTAAAACTATTTACAACATTTTTGTCATTGTTTTAAAACGCAAGCTACCACCTGCAAACGCAAGCCCTTAGTTTGTGGTGTTTCTCAACTTTTGTTCGGCTCTCTTCCTATATTTTGGTTTCTGATTCTCGTCTTCCATATCTAGTGTCGTGGTCCGCTTGATCTCCGGTTTAGCAGTTCTCTCAGTTTGGAACTGGTTATGCTGGTTTTGGCTCATGTGCCCTGTATTTTGTACTTTCCTATTATTCAAATTAATGAAAACCTTTTATCAAAAAAATATTTAATCTCTACACGATATCTGATTCTTAATCAAATTAGCAACCGGCTAACATCTCTGCAATCACAATCTTTTGTTTTAGAATAAAAAGATTACACTAGATAGATGGAAGCATCAAGAATCTCAAGTTAATTAGGAAATTATGAGTTTTCAAATCATTGCAATTATGTTTTCCTTTCAACAACTGTTTTTATAAACGAACTCGTTTTTGTTACTCTCTCCGTTTCATTTTAGTTGTCGTTTTAGGTTTTTGCACATAAATTAAGAAAACATTTAATTTTACATATTCTCAAAATAAAAACATCATTACATATACACCACTATAACGACAAATAGTAAATCATTAAATTTTGTATTGAAATTATAAAACGACACTTATTTGAAACGAAAAATTTACTCTATAACGACAAGTAATTTGAAACGGATGTAGTAATATATAAACCTATACATTTCAGATTCCGGTTGTATTGATATGAGTTACAAATCAATCTACTGTATACACGAGTTACATGAACCAAACATAAATATTAAAATGGTACACTGACTGAGGAATGTATAATTGTTAATGATGATGGAGAATAATCAAAGATATGAAGATGATGAAAACAATCAGGGATTGATTTTGACTGAGTGAAGATAGTCTCTAATTGCGACCTCTTCCAAAATGGGTTCGTCTCCATTACACAAGCAACATGGCTACCATATCATGATTGGAATCAACAACATCTATTGATTTTCTCTACAAATCCTCGCATAATGGAGGGTGCTAACTACAAAATTTGTAGAACCAAAATAATTGAGATCACGTCTCAAACAGACAAGAAGTGCGATCACGCCTCAACCAAAACACCAACAACTTGAAACACAATCACGGATAAGATATATATCTTTTAGCTAACGTTGAGTTGGTCCAGTGATAAAAGAGTTGGAAAGATTATTTTACTACTGCCATCTGACTATTTTTTTCTAATTGAGTTATTAAATCATTTCAATAAATAGATGGTATTCAACTAATTTGTTAATTGAGAAACGTCCATGTTTTATTGTTCCACGCTCTAGATGGATTTGCGGATTATATTGCTCAACCAAATTGAACAACTTCATCACGTTCAGTTGTCTAGCAATTGTGCAGCCATAGAATCAGCTAGTTAACCAAGTCTTAGAATAAGAGTGTTAACCAATGGAGCTTGTTGCTTCACGAGAATGATTGGCTTTGGGGCATTAGTGGAAAACCCCATTTATTATATGACGATGGTTAAATTATTAGTGTCATTTCGAGTTTTTTTTCCTTTCAAGTTATTCAAATGTAAAATACTAATAACAAAGTTGATTTTTCAAGTTGTCAGTCCGACAAAAAGATACCATATTAAACGGGTAAGCAAATCTAGATCTATATATGTGTTACAAGTCAAATCTAGATCTATATATGTGTTACAAGTCAAATCTAAAATAGAATATTAGTATCAAACTGGTACTATATATTATTATCTTTTATTTTGCTTAAATATATTATTATCTTTCATTTTGCTTAATTATATTATTATCTTTTATTTTACTTAAATATATTATTATCTTTTATTTTGCTTAAATATATTATTATCTTGACCCTTGAGCATAGATCGAGTCAAGATACAGTTGATGCTTCAATAAATGAGTTTTAAAATAATAATGTCTGGTTCCATCTTTGCCACTTCGGGACTGAGCGAGCGTTGTGGTAAGAAGCCATATACATTTTTTTTTAGAATGTTTTTCGTATTAAAAGCAAAAGGGAACAAAAAGCAACAAGCATGCAGCTTAAGTTTTTACATATAGCTAGATAGCCCAGTTAATAGAAGCCCAAATCAAAAATCATTAGTTTAACCCCAGCCCAAGTCTCAAACGACATCTCATGACAAAGGAAGGATGGTAGTTCCGATGTGAAAGGATGCAATAGATGAAGGTGATCAGAGAAGCCATTGTCGTAACATGTGTGATGAGACCGTTGCGTTCGTTCCTCTAAAGGAAAGGATCTTGTTCCTGATTTGACGATCAATCACACGAACCAAAGCATCTGGAGAACGGAAAGAGTTCCTGTGCAGCCGTGTATTTCGCTTAGACCACACCCAGTAGAGACAAGCTTGCCAACATAGAGATGCTAGTTGTCCTGTCAATGAACAACGATTAACCCCAAGCAGCTGATTCATCACCCCATTCCAAGTGCGTTGTGGTGTCAGAGCACAACGGGAGCCCAATTCATTCCAGATTTCCCAAGAGTAAGGACAATCAAAGAACAGGTGATCAAGTGATTCAGGAGTTGAATTACAGAGTAGACAGAGCGGCGAGGATTGGAGTCCCCAACTGATAATCCTATCTCTCGTTGGGCACCTGTTGAGCACGAACAACCAAGCTAGGAAGTTATGCCGTGGTATGCCTCTTCTATTCCAAACTATGTGGTACCACGCCACTGGTGTTTCTTGAGCGCACAAGTGTTTGTAGACCTCCCCAGTAGAGTATCTTTGAGAAATCCTTCCTTCAATTTCCCATTCATAATAATCTTCCTCGTCATTCAACAGGATGGTGGTGAGGAAAGCATGTACCTCAACCTGAGCTTCCGATCTCGCTGGTGGAATAGTCCAGGTGCCATTGGTGTGGAGAGAGGCCAAAGTTGCTCTTTCTGGGATCCCAAGGGATGCGCTTCCTAGTTGGAGGTATTCTCTTATGCTGCCATAAGTAGACCAATTATCAGTCCAAAATCTGCAGGAGAGACCATTTGAAACACGAAGGTGGATCCAATTATAGAGCAGTGGAGACAATTTGAGCAGTTTGTTTACTTGCCAGGAGAACCTTCTATTCGGCGGTGTTATCCACAAGTTGCTAAGGTCCCCTAGGAGTACTTCCGACTTGAACCAAGCCACCCATATAGAGCCAGACTGGAAAAACAACATCCATATTAGTCTGAGGCAACAAGCCTTGTTCCAGATGGTAAGATCTTTTGCTCCTAAGCCACCTTCTTCCTTTGTTTTAGTAACTGTTGTCCATGCATCCCTAGCAGTATGGTGACCATCTATATTTCCTTTCCAGAGAAATACGCCACATAGAGTGTTAATTCGTTTGACACAAGCAACAGGTAATATAAAGGTGGAACACCAGAAGGTCGTAATACCAGCAATGACCGTTTTAATCAATAAGAGCCTGCCATCAAAAGAAAGGGACTTGACACTCCACGAAGAAAATTTACTCTTTATTTGTTGCAGCAAGGGTTCACAATTATGCAGAGACAGTTTCTTCGTGGTAAGCGGAACTCCGAGGTAGCGTACCGGCAAAACACCCATAGGCATTCCAGTGGTGAATTGGATGAGCTCCTTTTCAGCTGCTGTTAGACCAAAAGCAAAGAAGGAAGTCTTATGAACACTAACCGCCAGCCCTGAACGCTGCTCAAACTCACGGAGCACCTGCAATATTGCCTGAATTGAGTTGACATTCCCTTCTATGAATATGAGTAAGTCATCTGCAAAACATAAGTGAGTCATTCTGGTAGACGAGCAGTTAGGATGATATTGAAACTTCCTCTCCTCAGCTGCCTGTTTCAGCATCAGTGAAAGGTTATTTAAAGCTACAACAAACAAATAAGGCGACAAAGGGTCTCCTTGCCGAAGCCCTCGAGTGCCTTTGAAGTAGCCATTTACTGAACCATTATAGCCAACTGTGAAGCTTGTTGTGCATATGCAGGCGCGGATCCAGGAGATGAAAAGAGGTGGGAGACCCAAGCCTTCCAAGCAACAGAACAGAAAGTCCCATGATAAGGTATCAAAGGCCTTCGCTATATCCACTTTTATGGTTACACGCTTAGGACCATTTGGCTTGTGATACCCATTTATTAGTTCTCCTGCTAGTGAAGTATTTTCCGCTAAGATTCTTCCTTTTACAAATGCCGTTTGGTTAGGAACTATCAGATCAGTGAGAATAGGCTTCAAGCGCTTCACTAGCAAGCGGGAAACAACCTTGTAAACAGTGTTGAGGCAGGATATGGGTCTATAGTCAGTGATTTTAGAGGCACCTGGATGCTTGGGACCAGAGACAGGATTGTGGAATTTGTTGCGGTTGGCATGAAGGATGAGAAGAAGAAATGGCGAATGGAGCAAACAAATTATGGTCCCACAATTGCCCAAGCCGACTTATAGAAACCCGAGGATAGACCATCTGGTCCAGGAGCCTTATTTGGGTTTAGCTTATGGAGAACATCAGTGATTTCAGCCTCATCCGACACAGAGAGCATTAGTTGGCCTGCAGTTTCAGTACAACGGAAAGGAGTCAGAGAATGAAACCAGGAAACATGGGACTCCACTTCCATATGAGGCGGGGGTTTAGGGCCGAGGATGGAAGAGAAGTGGCTTAAAGCATGAGTGCTCATATCAAGAGGGTCGGTAACGATGTTTCCACTCGGTAGGGCAAAAGACCTTATAGTGTTATAGTTGAGGCGCGACTGGACGGTTCTGAAGAAGAATGTGGTGTTCAGATCACCTTCTTTCAGCCAATTGATTCGTGAACGCTGCTTTAGGTAACTCTCCTCAATCGTCCTTAGAAAATTCCACTTATCAAGGGCTTGTTTCTCCTGCTCAAAAAGCTGTGGAGAGGGTGACTGCATCACTTGTACCTGCACAGACTGCAAAACATTGTTAGCTTCCTTAACTCTCAGTTGGATTTGTGAAAAATTCTCTCTGTTTAGTGTTTTTAAGTCACTCTTGATTTTTCTCTGCTTCCAGCAAAAGGCAGTGAGGTTCCAAGTTGTGCTTCCGGCTTGAGTCCACGCTTCATTTACCACTGAGAGGAAATTGGGGTGTTTGGCTAGGTAATTGAAAAATTTGAAGGGACGGGTTCCAGCCGAAGGCATTTTATAGGATAGGTCTACAAGACAGGGACAGTGGTCTGAGGTTAAATGTGGGAGGAAAAAAGCGGTACTGTTGGGGAATAAGTCGAGGATTTGGCTATTAATGAGAAACCGGTCTAGTTTCTTAGCAAGGGGAGAATCTGACTGTTTGTTGGTCTATGAGAAGCGGGATCCTTGGTAACGCAGGTCAAAAAGCCCCATTTGAGTAAGACAATCCTTGAGTTCCACCATGCTTGGAGTGAGGAAGTTAACTGCCCCATGAGAGTGCTCCGAATGATGAGTAATCTGATTAAAATCTCCCCCTAGTATCCATGGGACATTGTCCAGAGAGAAAGACTGGAATGTATTCAGCAGTTCCACCCAGAGGTCTGACCTCTCTGATCTTTCATTAGAGGCATAAATGGCTGTGTAGAAGAAAGGTGATGAACCCGGGAGTTTGATTTCACATGTCATTGCTTGTCTTGATTGTTGCAGGATGCGAAGGGAGATATTTTTCTTCCAGATGACTATGATACGGCCATCATCATCATCCCTGTGGTTTGAGACAAAGTTCCAGTCACGGCAAAGCTTGGTCATGAGAGGGTTAAGGTTATGATGCTTGATATGGGATTCCAAAATAGATCCAAAAGATGGCTGATGGCTCGCAAGCCAATTACAAAAAGGGCCATGCTTATCCGGGTCATTTAATCCACGGACATTCCAAAAAAATGTTTTCGTATACATAGAAATTAGTCAATGGTCTCTTCATGATGAAGAGAACCAGAGGGAGACAAAGGAGCAAAAGGGTTAGTGGATAACTGAGCAATAGAGGGAGAGGAGGAAGAAGGGATTAGAGAGGAGGCAGTGAAAAAATTTAGTTGGGCAGAGAAGGAGGGAAAAGAATGATTGGGGGAGCTTTGACGAGGACGTTTTTTGGGTAAAGAGGAGGGGAGGTAGAGGAGACCAGGGGTAAGGGAACAAGACATGAAGAAGAAATGGGGAAAGGTAAGGGAGGGGCAGAGATGGCCAGAGAGGGGGGCAGAAAAAGGTTTTGGGAGGGTAAGGGGTTTAAAATGGGCAAGGAGGCTAGAGTGGAAGGGGAAGGAGGAGGGACAGAGGAGGGAACAGATTGGGGGGCAGAGGGTAAAGGTACAACATAAGCAGGAGGGACAAAGGGTAAGGGGGGTGAAGGAGGGACAGACGGGGGCTCAACAGAGGCGGTGGAAGAGGTAGAAGGGGGGACAACAGAGGAAATGGAAGAAGGGGGGACAGAGGGGATGGAAGGTTTAGGGATTTCTGACGAGGAAGCAGAGGATTTATCTTTTTTAGCTGAAACATTACTGGGTTTCTTAGGGGGTAAGGGGTTTTTTGGTGGAGGGGGAAGGTGCAGGCAGTTTTTCACAATATGTCCAAGCTCTTTGCAGTGGGAGCAGGTAGGCGGTACCCACGGATATGAGACCTTGACTTCAACCACTTCTCCGGATTCACGAGTAAATTCTACCACACTAGGGAGCGGCTTTGTTAAGTCCACAGCAACCTTGACATGGGAAATGGTAAGGCTGACAAAATTAAGGGTGAAGTCATCTGTTTCTTTTGGTTCACCCACCAACCCCGCGACTAGACTGAGCCCCTCTTGGTGACGGAGATCTAGGGGAATTCCAGTCAAATGTGCCCAAATTTGAATTGTTTCCAAGGGTGGCGAGGAAGTAGCAGCTGAGGAGGACCATTGAACAGCTTGAAACATGGAATCACCTACATACCACACTCTTTTTTCTAATATTTTTTGCCGCAGGTAGTCTGACGGGATTCTCACCAGCATTGAGCGTGATAGGGGATTGGTATGAATTTCAACTCTTACTCCTTTTCCCCAAAGGTGATTCAAAACATTTTGAATGTGATTGAATGGAGGTGGCCTTCCATTAAAGTAACAGATTATAAAATCTTTATGCAGCTCAGCACCTTTCTGGAAAACACTATCCGGGATTAGAATACGCGGACGACCAGTTTCAGACACAGAAGCAGGGGCCAGATGCTTGAGGGACTTGTCATGAGACCTACGAAGCTTGACAACAAGGGGAGGAGCAGGAAGGGGATTGATGGCAGGGTTGGAGGAGGTCGAGTTCAGGTGAGGGGGAGAGGGGTCTAAGTTCTGGTGGGAGTTAAGGGTTACATGGGAGGGGGCAACAAAATCAAGAGGGTGATTAGGGTTAAGAGAGGCCAAGTGGGGAGGGTTTACAGTTGCTTTGTTGGTTTGAGATGGTGAGAAATCTTTTGGAGGGAGGATTTCGAAGTTTTCAAGGGTTTTGTGAACAGTAATTTCAGATCTGTGAACAGTGGCAGCTGAAGACGCATCAATTGACGCCTCAGTAGTAGTAGATGAACGAGAGCTCAGACTCACAGTATGAGCAGTGGGGGTAGAGCTCAGACCTGCTCCAAAAGTCAGTGAAGTTGGGGGACTCACGGAAGGGGAGTTGAGAGGAGGAAAGCTGGAAAGGGAGAGAGGGTTATCGGGATCAGGAGGGTCAGGCGGGATAAGGCGGCGGCTATCACCAGCGGTGAGAGGCTGAGGGCTAAAGGCGGAAGCACTATTTGCAGGGAACCAGGGGTTCTCTCTCATCTTTTTTAGTAGAGAAGCCATATACATTGGATCAGATCAGCATGATTGATGAGCTTTGTGACCTTTGTCTAGTGCTATCTTCGTTTCTGTCGCTTATGTTCCGCAAAATCAGATCATACTGTATAGTGTATACCCTATTTATTTACTGACAAATATACTAGTATTATATTCGTGCTCGAGTTAAAATAATATTCCATTAAATAATTTTATTCTAACTTTCCTCCGTATCACTTTAAGTGGTATTTTAGATTTTTTCTCATTTTAAATGATATTTTAAATTTTTATGTAAAAAGTAAATATAATTTGAGGTTTCGTGACTATTAATATTCCGTAGTATGATTTTTATTGTTTGTTTTACATATATATGTTGTTGTCTTTAAGCAAATGAGAAAGATTGAATAAGAATTTATAATTTTCTAATCGGTATGCAAAAACTTTAAAAACCATTTATTTTAATATAAATATTATTCTACTGCTTATACTAGTTAAAATAACAAATGGAAGACATATAACTTTTAAGATAAGTTAAAATATATGTACTCGAAACTTACACTATTTTATATATAAATTTTATAATTTCCATTTTATATTAGCAATTGATCTCTCTTTCTCTCTATATACCCATTAAGCTTAAGTAAAACCACACATTTGGATATGAAAATTAGTTAGGTTCAAGTATTGTGATTTTTTGAACAATTTTGAATATAGAAATTTAAAAACCAAATTGGAACAAAAGAAAATCAGCTTAGATAAGCTTAATTTTGTTTACTATTTGCATAAATGATCGATAGATTTATTCACTCTCTAATCAATCCAATATGAGTTAAGCGTTACAATGATCGGTCATTTATTATAGAGGGGAACTCACTTGAACAAGATGAACAAAAAAAAGTTGCAAACTAAACACATTACGAAACCGATTTTTAAAACCATATATGATTTATAGACTCAATAGAACTCGTAACCGCGACTTGCTGATGATCTGGAGTCCCTGGCTTGGATCGTGGCTGGCGTTGTAGGTGACCAAACCTCACTCATAGGTTCATCAACTGGGTAAACAATGAGCTCGCGGATGTTCATTGGTTGGATCACATTTGGATCGGCTCCAAATAGAAGATGAGCAAAACTTTCTTGTGCCTTCTCGCTATTGTGACGCCCGTCGAAGAATAAGTAAGATCGTTGGTACTCGCATAGCTTGGAGTGCACGTTAGGTAAACCACATCCATAAGCATTGTGTGTCCCAATACCACAACATGATGAGTTTGTCACCGAAAACCCTAGTTTTGTATATGAGTATTATACATAGTCTTCGAACTTTAAATCGAAAATAAATAAATAAATAAATAAATAAATAAATAAATAGTTGTAATGAACCAACTCACGGTAGTTAAAGCCTCTCTGCATCCTACGAAGAATGACACTGTAGAAATCGAATATGGTAAATTGGAAACCAGGAGCAGTTCGAGCCATTTCGTTCAAGATTGGTCCTATTTTTTCATTGTGTTGTTTAGCCAAATTGTTGAGAGGTTCGTAGCATTGATCCATTCCGGTTTTGTATTCTTGTCTGGCTATTGGAAAGCAACCCAATGGTGCTAGGGTTTGGATCACGAACTTACTAGCTCCTGATGAATACAACAAGCTAATGTCATTCTTTAACTTGTTGGTGACTGAAGTGACAAAAGCTTGTTGAGCAGATGCATCGGCGTTAGGGTTGTTCTTTGTGAAATTCAAGTAGTCGTTAGCACCAATGTATATCATGAACACTGACTTTTTGATGAAGTCATCATTCCAGTTTCCTGCTTTCATTTGATTAAATTTCCTCACTTGTTGATTTAGAGACAACTAGAGAAAAAAAAAGAATTATAATTAATATCAGACTCTTTGTAATGAAGGTATTGCATGTTGAATCACTACAATAAATCTGTTGAAAAGTTAAATCTGATGATGTAGGATTTGGTGTTAAAATGTTCATTATGTTGAATTAAAAAAAGTAAACCACAAACAACACATATCATTTTGATATTTTAAAACATTTAAAACTAATAATATTATTAATTAAAAATATATATTTTTATATGAACTTTTTTTTGTAAATACAGATAAGATTTATTTAGTTTTAATATAAAATAATTATTACTTCCTCCATTTCAAATTAGATGTCATTGTAGAGTAAATTTTCGTCTTAAATAAGTGTCGTTTTATGATTTCAATACAAAATTTATTAATTTTATATAGTATTCGATTTTTGATTAGTTGAAATGTGGTTAGGTTTATAGGTAATGATGTTTTTATTTGGAAAATATGTAAAATTAAATGTTTTTGTAATGTGTGTAAAAACCTAAAATGACGAGTAAAATAAAATGGAAGGAGTATCAATTAGTAAAATAGAAACTTTATTTATATTAATTAAAATTATTGTAGTGTAAAAAATTGAATATATGTTAAACTACGAAGAAAAACAAATCCATGCATTAAAATGATGAAGTGAAGAGATGGTCTTATAAAATACGTTTATATAGTGAAGCTTAATAATTTATTAAGAGATAAGATATTGTGATGTGATGATGGCAAAAGGAGGTCCCACTTCAAACCATATGGGTCAAAGTCAGATTAATTATTATTTACTCGAATCTCAATAAAATGTAGATAGTTTATAATACAACTATACATAGAAAAATAAGACTCACAGATTCCACCGGAGCTCCGAGAAGAGTAGCATCAGCAACGGCGAAACTAGCTCCACGTGAGACATCCACGTTCGGTTTAAGCGCCGCCGGGATTGGGATCGGTATCCCCATGAATTTAGCTGCATATCTTATTTTTATTAAATATATGTTGACCAAATCAAATACTCACTAAGTTTAAGTAGTTTAAGTTAAATGCAAGTTGACAAAAAAAACTTAAAAGCACTGATATTAACAAAAAATTGATACTTTTTTAATATTGTTGACAAAAAAAGCACTAATATCAAAAAAAAAATTGTTACTTTTTTAAAGTTATCATTTAATTAATAAATTCAACAAATAAGAATACTTTAAGATAGATTAAAAAAAATTATCATCAAAACAGACTTAAAAAGAAAAATAACTAAAGTAGACTTTATTAAAAGAGTAATACTCTAAGATGGTCTTAAAAAAATTTTTTGTCATCAAAATAATTTGTAAGGAAGATTAACATTTATTAGATAGTGTAAATTTATATTTATACCCCTTAGGTTAACTAATCTAGACTTAGGGTTTAGAGTTATGGGGTGGAATTTTAGGGATGAAGTTTAAAATTGAAAAAAATAAAAAAATATTAAATTTTTAAAAATGAAAAAAGCTAGTTTTGTCTTTTTTTTTTATTTTTGAAGATTATTTTTGTGACAGAAACTTCAAAAAAAAGTTATCTAAGAGATTTACCCTTATTAAAATGTGTAAATGTATATTTATATTTCTTAAGTTAACTAATATAAACTTAATGTTTAGAATGATAAGTGAAATTTTGAGAGTAAAGTTTTGAGAATGAAGTTTAAAATTAAATATATATATTTATAAAAATTTGAAAAAAAAATATTTTTAATGATTTTTTTTCTAATGTCTATTTTTGTGACAAAAAACTTTTTTAAAAAATTATTTGAGAAATTTGACTTACGAATTGTAAAAAGTTGACACTATTTGATTGATCATTTGAAAGATTAACTTGAAAGATTAATTAACTTTGTTTATGTATTAAAAAGATTAATTAACGTTAGGTTTATGTGTATGATTCTCCTGTTTTTAAAGATTATAAACGTACCAACGAAGTCAGGAGTGATGAAACCATCGGATAATTTGCCACTAGGGTCATCTCTGGACTTCCCGTACGGCCAGAAACTTTGCGCAACGTTTGATTTGGTGAGAGTCTGTCTGTTTCCGGCGTCGAAGTTGGAGTCACCGAACGTGAACAAAGCCACCGCCGGGATATTTTGACCGGAGACGGTGAGGGGGTTGTGTAACAGTGCAAATACCAAAAGTACCCCTAGAAGACCCACTAAATTACACTTGCCTGCCATTGTAGTACTATAGAGTGAGAGAGAATATTTTGCTTTGTGTGCTTTCAGTTCATACAGGGTTCATTGTACTTATATTGTAAAGAAAATATTTGTTTAACAGTAACGTGTCCCGCGAGGCTAATATTTCTAATACTATTTGCATTAGGGAAGTGTAAGTGAGTAGATGATTATTGATTAATCACAGTTTGGATGGATCACATTTTTCATGATATGGTTCACATCGATCTACTGATGTCGTCATAGTTTTAATTTTATATTTAATTAAATAATTCATATAATCTTGTGAGAATCATGATTGTTCTCTTTTTCTTTATAAACTATATAGACTTATCTGCTCGTTTTAACAAGAACACACTTAATGTTATATAGTGGATTGATTATCACATTCAATAATTTGAATTGAAATATTTTTCGACTAATATTAAAAGGTGACAAATCATTTATTACGATCCATCATGTATATCACTTGGACCGAAGTCCAAATTTAAACTGGTTAAATAATGATAATAACATGTTCAGTTAGACTAATATTTCTAATACTTTATGCATTAGGGAAGTGAAAGTGAGTAGACGATGTTGATTATTGATCAATCATAGTTCAGGAACCTAACGATATTGTCCTAGTTTTTAATTTTATATTTAATTAAATAATTCATATAATCTTATGAGAATCATACTAAAAATATATTTTTAACAAAAATGGATATCATACTAGAGCTAAAATCATACTTCTGCTTCATTAAAAAAAATTATCTTTAGAAATCATTCTTATTATTTCACTGATCATACAAAATATATAATAAATGGAAGACTGATAACTTTGAAAATCAGTTCAAATATATACTACCTTCGTTTCAAATTACTTGTCGTTGTAGAGTAAAATTTTCGTTTCAAAATAAGTGTCATTTTCGAATTTCAATGCAAAATTTAATGATTTTATATATCATTCTATTTTTCTATTGGTTGAAATGTGGTTAGATGTATAGGTAATAGTGTTTTACTCAAAAATAGTACATATAAAATTTCAAAATAGTATTTATTAAATATTAAAAGAAAATTATTTTATATTTAAGGTTGAGTTTAATAGTTAGAGTTGAAGGTTTTGTATTTACGGAATAGGACTAAGGTAAAGATTTAATTTTTAATTTATTTATTTATCCCTTCAATAGATGCTGCTTTAAAAACAAATCTTATATGTTACTTTTGTCACATCTTTTTGATATATAAAACGTCTGCCCTTAAATTTAAAGGATCTCTTTTACTTACTGAATCGGTCACTTCACCAAAATAAAAGATCGTAAATATTTTTGGTGACTAACTAGGTATTTGCTATCCTCATACTTTAAATACAATTTTTCATCTTAAATTTGTTATGAGATATTCAAATTTAAAATTCTGTATAATAGATCTGTTTTTAATGGTATAGCTTTTACAAACGTATTAAATGATAAACACTATTTTTGTCAATCTCTAACCTTTGTTTGGAATTGTTTATCAAGACATAATATGTGTTTTTCTAATTAAACAATATTTATATAAACAAAAGTCCCAGGCCAAAAGCCCAAATGCCAAATCGAAGCAATACATTTTTCCGGTCACCAAAAATATGTGTTTTCGTATATATTGGTTTTTTATCTAGTTTTTTCAAGTTTTAAAGTCGACTTGGAACTGAATGTGTCAAATTGGGTACAAAAAAGCATTACAAGATACATAACTGTGCAGATAAGTCATGCAAAAAAATATTAAAAAATACATAACTGTGCAGATAAGTCAGAAGTTTACTAATGGATGAAGAACTTACCACTGATATAATTTGTGACACAAGATAAAAAAATGTTAAAGGAAAGACAAATGGTTCAATATTTGTTATGTTTGTGTATGTATTGAAACTTACTATATAATGTTAATTGTTATGTAGAATGCTAGTGACTACTGAGTAGCGTTTACGTATCTTTTATCATTTCATCGGTATGTAATTTAATGACTACATTTGTGATTCGAGGTAAGTGAGTAAAATTTGTAGAAGGATAAATAAAAGCAGAGGGTTTAACATTTAACCTAGCATATACTAATATGAATAACTGAGTCATATGTAGTTGATATAGAATGTTACACAGTCTAGTATTAGATGTAATGAAACATATAAGTGTCTAAATTTACTAGTATACTATATCACTAGTTCGTAAGTGGTAATGGAATCAATATTAGCATGTGCCAGTAAACTATAATGTTAGCATGTAAGTAATGCAATATATTTTATGCATGCACTGATAAACTATTCCCGCATAGATGGGTAGACGAAAAAGATATGGTGCGAGTTAGGTAAATAACATAATGATGCGTCTAAAATGTAACTTAATAACAATTTTGTGAATAATATTATGCAAATATATTCAAAACTGTGTGTAAGTCAATGTCAAATGTTAGGGAGTAAAAATGACATTTACAACGTTACTGAGTAATGTTAAACGATAAAATGAGGTTTTTATCGTTTAAAAGTGAGATATAGCTGAGGATTTTGAAAAATGAGGTTTTTAAAAGTGAGATATAGCTGAGGATTTTGAAAAATATGGGAGAGGGAAAGTATCATGCGCATTATCTAGTAGGTTGATAGTTCGTAGGAGTAGATTTAGTTTATCGAAAAATAGTTAATGAAGTGGGTAGTTGGCTAATCATGAACTTTGACGTTTTCATAGGTGCCATTTTTTTATGTCAACTGGTGTCAATTTTTCTATATATCTCATATTTCAATGTATTTAATCCAGATCTGGTCCTGAAAATAATATGACACTACATTAAAAGAAAATCCAATACCAAATATAGTGTCAGTTTTGAGATATTAGTAGTTTATTACAAAGTAAAAATTAAGATACTAAATCATATTATATAAAAAAATTGTATGAACATGAAGAATTTAGAAAGATATAAGTATATAACCAAGTTGGTAAAATCGAAAGGTCAAGTCTGCATTAGAAAGTGAACTACAATTATGGCAATGCAACATAGCTGGATCAAAGAATATAGAAATGATATTTTTGAAGGGGGTTGTAGAAAGGCAATGGACAATATCAATAACAAGACTTTTGATTTTGATTGTTATAAAATTTGAATAAGGCAAGTCCCTTGATAGAAATTTACACTAAAAAAAACACAAATTTTACTAGGACGGTTTTGTCTCGTAATTTTTTAGTAAATGAACGAGTAGAGAACGAAACAAGGTCGCGAACAAGTTGGCAAGGCAAATCTTTCTCAACAACATTTGTTGTGTTTTCACTTCTATAATCATGGTGTTGTATTCTTTAGAGATTAACAATCACTATATATTGTCGGTTGAATATTAATAAGAGTCCCTATTAATAAAGATAAGATATTTAAAAAAATACCAGAGAAGAAGACTTAACAGAGAATTTTTTTTACATGTATTTTTGTTCTTTTTTTTCTGTCAACTACATGTATTTTTGTTCAAAACACTATTTTATGTAAAAATATTAGTTTTTGTTTAAAACACTATTTTGACAAAGACACTATTTTTTGTCTAAAACCACTATTCCCTAAAATGGTCTTTGTTTTAAAATTTTCACACATATTAGTGAAACATATTAAAATTTGATTATAAATATATTGTTTTGTGATTAACTATTTTTCATAACTTTTAACCAATAGAATTTAATAAAGTAATCATTTCTTTCAAAGTTTATAAATAAAAAATATTAAATATATCATTTTGAAATTAAATTTCTGTCAACAAATAATTTTGTTTTTCAAGATGTATTATTTTAAAATGGAGAGTGTTTATTTTTCTTTTGGTCAAGTGGAGAGAGTGTTTTTTTTTTGTTAAAAAAAAACTATTTGTTGTATAACTAAATGGAAACGTTGATCACGTGGCTTCGCCGTAGCTTTAACTAAAAAAACCAACTACCGTCGATACAAAAACTCAGATCAAACAAGCCCGACGCTTTCAATGGCGAATCCCAAATCTCACCTCATCTCTCTCTCCTTCTTCTCACTACTCCTTCTTCACTCCCCCACCTTCTCCTTCTCCCAGACACTCTTCGTCTTCGGCGACGGTCTTTACGACGCCGGCAACAAACACTTCGTCTCTTCGAACCGTGTCGACGCTAGCTTTCCTCCCTATGGTATAACTCTTGGAGAACCTACGGGACGGTGGTCCGATGGTCGCATCGTCCCAGACTACCTCGGTAACTATGTTCTTGATCAACTTTTTTCTTCTTTTTTTAATTTTACTCGGAAGTTCGGACGGAAGCTTAAATTTTTCAAGATCCGAAACCACATCATGTAATATTGATTTCGTTCCAGTGGTTATTCGAACCGGGAATCTCTGACACAATGTTTAGAGTCTTTTCCGGTTGAGCTAATGACCTCTCGTGTTCTTGATCAATTTTGAACTCGAAGACTTGTGTTTATACTCGTTACTCTGATCTTGACGTTTGTTATAAGCAGCTAGTTTCATGGGTATTCCACAAATCGCTCCGATTCTCAGTGTCACGGCGGACTTTTCTCACGGAGCTAACTTCGCCGTCGCCGACGCCACCGTTCTCGGCTCCCCTCCGGAGACGGTCAGTTTTTTTTTTGTTCACAAACAATCAGGCCGGATCTTGGTCAAACTCAATGAAACATTGGCCTCGGGTCCTAAAATTTTTTAGCTATTTTTACATGGACATAAGCCTCCAAATTCTCAGATCCGGCGCGTGGAAACAATTTTAACTTGTGATTAATTCAACGCTTAAATAGATCTTTTTTTCCAACAGTTGACTTTGTCACAACAAGTGATGAAGTTCACGGACAGCAAGAACAAATGGTCAGCTCAAGCACTTTCTGAGGCTGTGTACTTGTTCTACATCGGCTCTGATGATTACTTGAACTATGTCAAGAACAATCCAAACCCCTCTGATGTTCAGAAACAAGCTTTTGTGGATCAAGTCATCACTGCTATAGAAGCAGAACTAAAGGTAAAACAAATCACATAAGCTACAAATCTTTTTTTAGTGACTAGGAGATTATGGGTCCGTGCATCTCCCTGTCTAAACCATGATTTAACTCTCAGTTAGATCAGTACTAGATAATATGTCCCACATCGAGACTTGAGAGATTTGTGGACTAGTATATAGTAGTATGTAGTGGTATTCCATTATTGAGCTATATTTTGGGTGTAAATTATGTTCATTACTAATATGATATCGTGAGGGGTGTATTAGTTAATATGTCCCACATCAGATACTTGAGATATTTGTGGACTAGTATATAATAGTATGTGACAATCCTCAACTTTTAAAATAACTTTTGGGTGTGAGTTAAACTCGTTACTAATATGTCGAAATTTTCAGGGGATTTACGGGTCTGGAGGTAGAAAGTTTGCGTTCCAGAACTTGGCACCGTTGGGTTGCTTACCAGCGGTGAAGCAAGCAAACGGAAACGTTCAGGAGTGCGTGAAGTTACCTTCTGAAATGGCTGAGCTGCATAACAAGAAACTGTTGCAGCTCTTGGTTGAACTTTCAAGGCACCTCACTGGTTTCCAGTACTCGTTTTACGACTTCTTCAGCTCGATCCAACACAGAGTTATCAAGTCCAACACTTACAGTAAGTCTTTAACTCATCGCAATATATATAACCATTTTGTGACATTTATCAATTTTGATGATGCAGCATTTGAGACGGGAATGGCTGCTTGTTGTGGAACTGGCTCTGTCAAGGGAACAAGTTGCTCGACTAACAATGTGTGCGCTAAGCCTGAAGATTATCTCTTCTTCGACGGTAAGCATTTGACACAAGAAGGGAACATTCAGGTGGGGCATTTGATGTGGGGAGCAGATCCTGAAGTGGTTGGACCAAACAATCTCAGGGAGCTTTTTGTCCTTCCTTTGAACACTACAGTCTCCTTAGCTGATATAAAGGAAGCTATGGCTGCCGCGAGGACGAGTCAGATCAAGATAGAGTCTCTTTATGATATCAAGATGGAGTCTGAGATGGAGAATCAATGGCTTTATTCAGTTGACAAAGCTGTCTCCTTTATGATCTGAGATTGTGTTGCAGTATGTGATCAAAGTTAAGAAGAGTTGAAAAGGAGTTACTGTATTAAACGAATAAGACAATAAAGATGTGACATGTATTTTGGTTGTGCAATAAAACTACTTATCTTTAAACAGTTTCAAATTTCCTTTTCCCTTTAGTTTCTGTAAAATCTCATGTGGATTTAAGGGATATCTTAGGCTCTGATTGTTAATAGTCAAGATAGTAGAGAGATACAGAGGTTTTGAGATGGGAGTTTCATCTTCTCAGAAGAGTCAACCCCACAAACAAGAGAAATAAATATCACCACCCATGTAACTCCAACTTAACTGCAAACAGCCATACACTAGTGACGTCTCATCTCCAATGTTATTTAAACCGGACCAAAGACTAGACCGTGCCTGATTGAATCCGGTTCACAAATTATATGTATGTATATATAAACATAAAAATAATTATAACAAATGCGTTACATTTAGAATATGAGTATATATCAAATATAAAACATTAGAAATATTAACATTTCTATTCGATTAATAGTTTTTACACATACCGGTCTACAGTCCAGTTGACCAACCATCAAATCGGTCCGATTATTTTTAAAACTGCTCATCTTTTTTTTTTTTTGTTGTGCATGGTAATATACTATTCCATTTAGAGACGTATTGTTAATGAGTATATTCTAGACTTGGATGCAAGCTTATTTTTTTGCCTCAAAAGGTGCAATGCCTGTTGAGAGGCTGCTATAGAACACACCGATCATCACAATTTGCAGCGTGCAATTATCAACTGGGCTTAGAGACGAAAGGACTGAAACCCATTATGTACATTAACACATCTGGGCCGTAAAATCCAAAACAGTTTTTACAAACTACAAAACACACATAAGAGAACCGGTCTAGTTTCCTAAACCGTTCAAGAAACCGCGATTTGAACAGTCTTAGACTTCGGTGGCTGCGGCGGCACCTTCCCAACGGTAACTGTCAAAACTCCATCTTGATACTTCGCGGCAACGGCTGCCACGTCAGCATCTTCAGGTAACCTAAACTTCTTCACGAGATTCTGAGGAAGCCTCCTCTCGAGCCTAACGTACTTGCATCCTTCCTCGCTCTCGTGATCCTCTCTCTTCCTCTTCCCGTTGCTCTTTATCACTAGTATCCTCTCTTCCTCCACAGTCACCTATTCAAACACACCATAAGCGCCCCCGTTCATAAAGATTATTACACACGTCTATGGTTATGCTGATGGTTTTAAAAATCGATGTAGATGGTAACTGGATTATATCTTAATCGACTTTTCTAAAAGAGAAATAGAGTAAGGTAGACCTAAAATAATTTTGGTCACAAAAATAATTTTGAATAAAATGACAAAAATATTTTTTTTATTAAAATGCGTAAATTTATATTTATACCCTTTATCTTAACTAATCTAGATTTAACGTTTAGAGTTATGGAACGAAGTTTTGGGAGTTAAGTTTAAAATTAAAAAAAAAAAATATATTAGTTTCTTAAAAAAAAAAAATTAGTTTAGTCATTTATATTATTGAGAATTATTTTTGTGACAAATCTTCAAAATAGATTATTTGAAAGATTTGACATTTCTAAAATCCAAATAATATTTTATTTATATAATTTGAATGATTCAAAATAGATATAAATTCATTTAAATATAATAATTTAAACAATAATGTTAATATATATTTTTATCTAATTTCTTTGATAATTTATAATAATAATTTTATATTTCTAATTTAAAATTAAAATATTTTATATTGTAAATAATAATTTTTTAACGTCTAGATCGACTAAGCTATCTAATTGCTATTGTCCTATTAATTTTTTGAATATGTATCTAAGTACCTGGATGTCTGATTTGGAGACTCCGGGGATGTCGATGTAGAAGATGTACTCTTTGGGAGATTCAAGAATGTCGACTGGGATGTTGTTGTTGCTTCCTCCTCGAGTCTCGTTGCCCTCACCGGAGCGGGAAGCCGGGAAGATCAGCTTCTCTATCGTCTCCGGCAAACCGAACAAGTTGTTAATCGCAACAGCACTCATGTCTCTGTCTTCGGGTTGAATCTTTCTTCGTATTGTCTCTACCTCTGGTTCGTTTTGATTTGCTCAAAACTTATAAAGAAAGATAAACCAAGAAGCTGGAAAGTTCGGGATGGTAAATCTAGAAGGTGCGAGTGATTACACGTGTCATAATATGGTAGACACTGACCTGACACATGCTGCAGCTTCATTACTCCATTTCCGTGGGCTTTTGAAGTTATGAAGCTATAGCCCATTGGATCTGATTTATTTCTTATTTTCTGATCATGTTTTTGGGCCAGCATTAACTTTTTGTATACAAATTAATAAGTTTCCCCTCATTGTTATTTTAGTTGGTTGTTGAGAAAGACTTGAGACAATCTACCTAACCAAACAATATATACATCATCACTTGTGTATGATGCTGCATGTGTATATATATAAATTATTAATTTTTTTCTTGAACTTTTATCATTTTAATAGTTTTGATCAGCTACTGACCACTCTACCAATGTATTTAATACAATTAATAAAATTAAAAAAAAACTAAATTATACATTTTTTAAAGAAAAATACCCTAAGATAATTTTAAAAAACTTTTGTCACAAATATATTATCTCATGAAAAAATGACTAAAAGAAAATTTTATTAAAGAGTGTAATTTATGCTCTTATGATTAATTAATTTAAATTTAGATTTAGAGTTATGAGTGAGATTTTGGAGGTGGATTTAATTTTTTTAAAAAACAAATATGAAAAAAACAATTTAAAAAAAAATATTCCAGTCATTTAAAATTATTTTCATGACAAAAACTTAAAAAAAAACTATTTAAGATAATTGCCTAGTTTTAAAATTCGTTGATAACATCTCTAACCCTATCTATTTATATTTTTCTAACCTTTAGAAAGTGGATTTTTCTATAAATATTTATAAAAGTATATTTTTTTTCTAAATTTATTTATTTTTCTATATAATATGTGGTGAGTTGTAATAAAGTTTGATTATACTTTAAAATTAAATTCGTTTTAGCAAAATATTAATATACTGATACGCAAAAATATAGCATAGATTCACAAAATACATTTGGTAGCAATAAGTTAAGAAATAATGATAAAAATAGATCTAAAAAAAAATTATTCCAAAAATAATACTCAATGAAAAAAATAAGAGAAATTATCAAAAATACTACTTTTCTTATATCAATTTTCAAAAATACATTAATCACTTTTACCCTTGTTTTTTAAAATGAAAAACACACTTATAATATTTGGGTTAATAATCAAAACTTACGGTTTATAGTTAAGGGGTGCTGTAGGGTGGGGGTAGGGTTTAGGAATGTAAAAATTTAGGATTATAATTAATTTTAAAAAAAATTTGCCCCTTAAAAAAGTTGTATTTTTGAAAATGTCACTTTAATGAAGGTAAAAATAAAAAGTGGTACAAAGAAAGTGATATTTTTGAAAATTTCCCAAAAAATAACCAAAATATAGTTATGAAGTGAAGTTTTGGAGGTAAGATTTAAAATTGATAAAAAAAATTAAAATATTAAAATTTTAAAATAAAAATATTTAGTTTAACTTTTTTAAAATATATTTTTGTGATAAAACTTTAAAAAATCTATTTGAGATATTTGTAAGTAATTTAATTTACCATAATACAATGAGAATATTCACGTCAATATTATTTCTTCTTCTTTTTGTTTTGCTAATAAAGGAAAGAATAATGGGCCTTTTCGTCAATTAACAAAAACATCGTGTCAACAACGGAGAAAACTCATCCGGTGACCATATCTCTCTTAGCCGGTGAGAAAACCTCGGATCTGATATGGGGAAGTTGTTAGTGGCGTAAAGAAGAAGGTAGAAGAAGAGTGGAGGGAAAATTTGAAGAATAAATGAAGAAGCAGAGATGACGACACGTGGACGGTGGACGATACGAGTCTGTTACACTGCAACAACTCGTATATACTCTGTTTCGTTTGTTTCGTACAATTCATTCGAAAACATTTCTAGATTCTTTTTCTCTTAAACTCTGTAAAATCATCATCTCATTCTAGTTTGAAGGTTGATTCTCTTGCGATTCCTTCGACTGTTGAGAGGGAGTAGTTGTTTGTTTGAACATCAATTCCTATTTCTATAGATCTACGATTCGTCTCTATCAAAGGTATCAGAGCCTTAACTTTCCTCGGAATCCATGGCGGAAACACGTGCACAGCAGTTGTTGAAGGAGGCGGTGGTACGAGAAACGACGGAAGCCATCGGTTCACAAATCGGAAGAATGGAAGAAACGATCGCGGAGCAGAACAACAAGATCGATAAGAGCGTAGCCGCTATGTTCGAAGCGATCCGACTTATCTCGGAGAAAACGGAGAAGGCGCTTACGAGTATGGAGAGACCACAACGTAATACCACTCCAGGAATATCAGGAACTCAAGACATTCACAACACAGTCACCGATCAACCTCGATCATCAAGATCAGGTACTGTTAACCAGTATAATGGAATGACGAGATTAGGTCGTTTAGATTTTCCTCGATTTAATGGAGATAGGATCAGAGATTGGTTGTTCAAGGTGGAAGAATTTTTTCTGATTGATAATACACCGGAAGATCTCAAAGTCAGAATCTCTTCGATACATTTCGATGCACCGGCGTCAACATGGCATCAAGCAATCATTCAATCTGAGTTGGGTACAGAACTGTTAACAGAATGGAAAATGTATCGAGGGTTGCTGATTGAGAGGTTTGAGGAAGCTTTAGATGATCCTATAGCAGATTTGAAAATGTTACATGAAACAGAGGGTATTACAGAGTATAATGAGAAGTTTGAAGTCATTAGAGCACGAGTTAAGTTGTCGGAGCAATACTTAATCAGTGCTTATCTTGCGGGATTGAGAACTGATACACAGATGCATGTGAGAATGTTTCAGCCTCAATCAGTACGTCAATGCTTTGTGTTGGGAAGATTATACGAGATGGCACATCCTAAGAAGCAAGTAACTTGGTCAGGTTCTAAAAACACATTCACGAAAGGTGTTGGGAGTTACAAGAAAGAAGGTGAGGTGAAGTCAGTGGGATCAGCTAATGTGGAGCCTGCTAAGAATCCCATTTTACAGCCGAGAAAATTCTTAACACCAGCAGAGATGAGTGAGAGAAGGGCTAAAGGACTGTGTTACTTTTGTGATGAGAAGTTTTCACCAGCGCATTACTTGACTCACAAGAAAGCTCAGTTATACCTATTAGATACAAATGAAGAAGAAGAAGAGGACATTGAAGTGAGGGCAATATTAGAACAACAGGAAGACTGTGATATTGCTCATATATCTGTCAATGCTGTATCTGGTATCTCAGACTATTCAACAATGAAGGTTAAGGGGATTCATGGGAAAAGACCAGTATTTGTGTTGATTGACTCAGGGTCCACTCACAACTTTATGGATACCAGAGTGGCTGAGAGGTTGGGGTGTAGAGTTAAACCACCTGGGTCAGCACGAGTGACAGTAGCTGATGGAGGACAATTACGAGTAACAGGAAGGATTGAGAAGCTGAAATGGAATTTTCAGAATCATGTTTTCCAAGCGGATTTCATGGTTATTGCCTTGGGAAACTGTGACATGGTGTTGGGAGTTCAGTGGCTGAGGACTTTAGGGCCTATAACATGGGACTTTGAAAAGTTGGTTATGCAGTTTAAATTTGAATCCAAAAGAGTAACCTTGAATGGTATTCATCAAGGATCCGTAAGGGAGTCTAAGGCATCAAAGATACTCAAAATCAAGGATACTGAGCCTCAGTTGTCGATGATATATGCATATGAGTCTTATCAGGAGGTAACAGTGGAGTTATGCGCGGTTGATGCTGTAGAAAGATGTCACGTGATGAAACCTGCATTACAACAACTCTTAACAGAGTTTGCAGATATTTTTTTGGAGCCAACGAAACTGCCGCCCTTCAGAGATAATCACAACCATAAGATACCATTACTAGAAGGTGCTAACCCAGTCAACCAAAGACCATATAGGTATGCATTGTATCAGAAAAATGAGATTGACAAGATGGTTCAGGATATGTTGAAGAGTGGAACAATCCAACCAAGTTGCAGTCCTTATGCTTCACCAGTCGTTTTGGTTAAAAAGAAGGATGGTACATGGAGATTATGTGTTGACTACAGGGGATTGAATGAGTTGACAATAAAGGACAGATTCCCTATTCCGCTTATTGAGGATCTTATGGATGAACTTGGAGGTTCAACGATATATTCAAAGATAGACTTAAGGGCAGGGTACCATCAAGTGCGAATGGATATCGATGACATACATAAAACAGCTTTCAAGACTCACAGCGGTCACTATGAATATTTGGTGATGCCGTTCGGCCTTACTAACGCCCCTGCTACATTTCAAGGTCTTATGAATTCAGTTTTCAGAGAGTTCTTGAGGAAATTCGTCTTGATCTTCTTTGACGATATTCTAGTGTATAGTCACTCTTTGGATGCACATATGGAGCATCTTCGGAAGGTATTTGAAGTAATGAGGAGTAACAGCTTATATGCTAAAGAGAGCAAATGTGCCTTTGCAACCAGTAAGGTAGAGTACCTTGGTCATTACATTGAGGAGAAGGGAATATCGACTGATCCTAACAAGATCAAAGCCGTTGCAGAGTGGCCTAAGCCGAAGAACTTGAAACAGTTAAGGGGGTTTCTAGGATTGGCTGGTTACTATCGCCGGTTTGTCAAAAGCTTTGGTACTATAGCTCGTCCCTTGACGGACTTAACTAAGAAAGAAGCTTTCCTTTGGTCAGAAGAAGCTCAAGTTGCTTTTGAGGAGTTAAAAAAAGCTTTGTGTGGAGCTCCGGTCTTGGCATTACCGCAGTTTGACAAGGCTTTTGTAGTGGAAACGGACGCAAGTGGCAGTGGCATTGGCGCTGTTCTTATGCAAGAAGGCCATCCATTAGCTTACATAAGTCGTCACTTAAAAGGCAAGCAACTGCACCTTTCTATATATGAGAAAGAACTCCTGGCCGTAGTGTTTGCAGTACAGAAATGGCGACATTACCTAATCACAAGACACTTCGTGATTAAAACGGATCAAAAGAGCCTCAAGTACCTTCTTGAACAGAGGTTAAACACTCCCATCCAACAGCAGTGGCTTCCAAAACTGCTTGAATTTGATTATGAGATACAATATCGTCAGGGTAAGGATAACGTTGCAGCAGATGCTCTGTCTCGAGTTGAGGGTGCGGAGATATTACACATGGCGATGTCAGTACTGGAATGTGATCTAATGAAAGAAATACAGGAGGGGTATACAACTGACAATGAATTGAAGCAGATTATTGAGAAGTTGAAACAAGATCCGAGGGGAAAAAGGTTCTACTCATGGGTTCAGAATGTGTTGAGAAGAAAGAGCAAGATTGTAGTTCCTGCAAACACTGAACTGAGAGAAAAGATATTGCGGTGGCTCCATGGGTCAAGTGTGGGAGGTCATTCGGGTAGAGAAGTAACAATGCAGAGGGTTAAGGGACTATTTTACTGGAAGGGATTATCAAAGGAGGTACAAGCTTATATCAGGCAGTGTGGAGTGTGTCAAACATGCAAATACGATAATGCAGCATCGCCTGGTCTCATACAACCTTTACCCATACCTGAGAGTATTTGGACTGATATTTCTATGGATTTCATAGATGGTCTTCCATTATCATTTGAGAAATCTGTGATTTTTGTGGTGGTGGATAGATTGTCCAAAGCAGCTCATTTTATGTGTTTATCACATCCGTATACTGCTTTGACAGTAGCTCAAGCTTTCCTGGATACTATCTTTCGCTTACATGGACTTCCGAGAACCATTGTTAGTGATCGTGATGCAGTCTTCTTGAGTGAGTTTTGGAAGGAGCTGTTTACATTGCAGGGAGTGAGCCTTAACTTTTCTTCAGCATACCACCCTCAGAGTGATGGACAGACGGAAGTGGTGAATCGTTGTCTAGAAACGTACCTTCGGTGTATGTGCAGTGATCGACCACATCTTTGGTCTAAATGGATTCC
Organism: Moricandia arvensis; assembly: GCA_905132765.1. Lineage (NCBI taxonomy): Eukaryota > Viridiplantae > Streptophyta > Magnoliopsida > Brassicales > Brassicaceae > Moricandia > Moricandia arvensis. The sequence continues at coordinate 21,831 of CAJHQP010005046.1, read as the reverse complement.
CTTGGCTGAGTACTGGTATAACACTAACTTTCATACATCGATTCAACTCACTCCTTTTGAAGCTGTGTATGGTCAACCCCCTCCGGTACATTTACCTTACTTACCGGGCGAATCCAAAGTAGCCGTAGTAGCCAAGACACTCCAAGAACGAGAGAATATGATCTTGATCCTCAAGTTTCATCTATTACGGGCACAACATCGTATGCAGCAGAATGCAGACCTGCATCGTACAGATAGGAGTTTTGAAATTGGTGATTACGTCTTTGTGAAGCTGCAGCCGTACCGACAGAAGTCATTGGTGCTAAGGGGTAATCAGAAGCTATCGCCCAAATACTTTGGTCCATACAAGATTCAGGACAAATGTGGGAAAGTTGCTTATAAATTGGAGCTACCAGTGACATCTCTAATTCATCCAGTGTTCCATGTATCCCAGCTGAGAGAGATGGTGGGGAATGTTCAAGTGGCAACAGAGTTACCAAGAGTAAGCACTGACGTCTTGTTAAAGGAACCAGAGTTGGTCTTGGAGCGCAAGATGGTTCAGAGACAAGGTCGCGCTGCAACAATGGTGCTGATTAAATGGACTAATGAACCAGCTACAGAGGCCACTTGGGAATATCTTTTTGATATTGAGAAGAAGTTTCCAAACTTTAAACCTTGAGGTCAAGGTTTTTTGGAGAGGAAGGATTTGATATGGGGAAGTTGTTAGTGGCGTAAAGAAGAAGGTAGAAGAAGAGTGGAGGGAAAATTTGAAGAATAAATGAAGAAGCAGAGATGACGACACGTGGACGGTGGACGATACGAGTCTGTTACACTGCAACAACTCGTATATACTCTGTTTCGTTTGTTTCGTACAATTCATTCGAAAACATTTCTAGATTCTTTTTCTCTTAAACTCTGTAAAATCATCATCTCATTCTAGTTTGAAGGTTGATTCTCTTGCGATTCCTTCGACTGTTGAGAGGGAGTAGTTGTTTGTTTGAACATCAATTCCTATTTCTATAGATCTACGATTCGTCTCTATCAGGATCTACCAAACTCTCGAATCTCAATCAAGGTGCTAATCGAAGCGTGGGGTGATCGGTTTGCTGAGCCAGGGAAAGGAACTTTGAAGCAGCAACAATGGAAGGAAGTAGCTGAGATTGTTAACGAGAGTGGTCATTGCAAGTATCCCAAAACTGATGTTCTGTGTAAGAACATCAGTTTGATCGGTGTTGGTGGTGATTCCAAATGGGTTTAGTAAGGCCAAGATCTCTTCCGGTGATGGATTTAGTAAATGGGTTTTCTTCAAAAAGCTCGAAGGTGAGTCAAGAGGGAGTGGAGTTGGAGAAGTGGCGAAGGCGATTCTTGGATTCACTGAGCCTTATGAGAAAGCGGAAATTGCTAAGATTAAGATGATGTCGGAATTGGAGAAGGAGAGGATGAAGTTTGCCAAGGAAATGGAGTTGCAGAGGATGCAGTTCTTGAAAATTCAAATGGAGATAAGGCAGAAGAATGAAGAGGAGGAGAGAAGCAAGGGAGGAGAAATAAGAAGGGTCATTGAGGACGATGATGGTGATCGCAATGTCAAGAATAATGGCCATGTAAGTAGCTGACAAATTAAACATTGGTATGATTAAAAACGTATTTAGATTGTTGGAATAGGATTTAACTTTGTTGTTGTTGTTGTTGTTGTTGTGCCTTGTGGGATATGTAAATGTAGAAGCTTACAGGTTTAGAGAACTGTGATCATCGTCATGTGGTTGTTATGTTATCTTGTCTGAAACATGGGCAAAGTAAAGAATCAAACTTTACTTAATATAAACATGAAATCTATAAAGATTCAAACTTTTCCTAGTATAAACCTGAAATCACAAGTGTGTATAAGTTAAGCCAGTAGAATATTCCCACATACAGTCAGAGATTAGAGAAGCCTTAAGAAGAAACTATTGATCAGTCAACAATTAAAACCTCCCTAATTAAGCCTAAAACTAATACTAGTATTTAACCTCACTAAAAATATGCAATGCTTTCTTTGTTAAAGGAAGATAGTTTTAGTATAATATAGTACCATTCTATCTGTCAGACATGAACCACAAGCTTGGCAAGGGCCTTAATTATTCACTTTGCTGCATGAAGAGTTCATGAATTAAAATTCAATTTACTTAACAAATCTATACTATTAAAACATAATCCCTATTAGAATTTTGCCCATAATTTTGAAATTATTTACAAGAGAATGCCATTCTTATATTTGTGTAACAAAATTAATTATTTTTGACCAAAATAATTATTATTTGAGTGCTGCTAAATCTATAAATCTACGTAGTATAATAAATCACTCCTATATATTTGCCAAATAAATATTTTGTTACCATAGTGAATCAAAAAGAATCTTATACTACGATAGATTGTGTGTTTAAATAAGTGAAATATTTCTATTTAAAATAAAATTACAAATAATTTTCTAATATTTGATTATATTATTACAAATTATGCTTGGTTTTTTTACGGTTAAATTTTTTTGTGAGATATTCTATGAGACATATAAAATAATTATTAAATACAAAATAATTTGAACCAAAAATATTTGATCAATCTGTTATAATATATTAAAATAAGCCTTAATTAATGTGAGACAAATTAAAAAAAATAACTATACCTCATTTTCAATTTTAAATCTTTTAAAATAAACATAACATATTATACTATTTTAATTTTCATATAATTATGTTCATATACATATACAATTATTAAAATATAACGTCTCATATAAATTACCCATAGGTTCAATCTGTTAGCCTCAGATTTTAGTTTTTTACAAGTTTATCAGGTATTTAAATAATAGATATTTCTTTAAATTCAAATTGGATTACATATCGGATCACCATGTTTATCAATTCTATTGCGGGTTTAGGTCGATTTTAAAAGCGATGATTTAAATGATTTTTTTTTAAATAGACAAAATTCTTAAAAAAATTTAAAACATGTGTAACATTATTAATGAAAATTTTCATCATAAAATATCCCGCGGGTAAAAATCTAGTGAGAATTTAAAGTTTATGCTTCAAACTAGAGAACATTTTTTATCTACCGTGACCGACAATACAATACTAGTATACTATTCCTTCTCAAACAACATGTCTAGACCCCAGCAAATTTGGAAACCAAATAGACAGACATTGCTTTTTATTTCATGTTATTCTAATTGCTTGACTTGCAATTCACAAATTAAGCATACATATAGAACTAATGACTTCAAATAAGAGGAGAGACACATACAGAAGACTCTGAACAAGGTCTAGAAACAGCAAGAAAGTGATAAAATTAAGTAGGAAAAAAAGAAAGAAAAAAAAGCATCTTAGATTCAAAGAGACCAGAGTTTATTACTGATAGTACATGAGCTGCTGATGCGCCGCAGCTACATTCTGAAAGCCACCATCGTACATAGCTGCACTTGCTCCAGCTGCATTTACATGCCTTAGAGAATGTTGAGCCTGAGGATGCATCTTGGCTAGAGCCAGTTGCCTCTCATAAGCTAAGATGTCCATTGGGGACAGACCAGGGACTGGAACCGGCACTGGTGGGGGAAGTGGGTTTGACGCTGTGCCTGTTGGAGTTGGTTTGTTTCCCCATGAACACTGCAAATTTATTACAAAATTGGGTTTAGGACCTAAGTTAGGTCAGTTCTAAGTAATCATAAGTACCTTTATGGGTCTGCTAAAGAGGAAAGGCTGAGAGTTGCCCAATTGAATAGCAAGAGCAGCCTCCTCATGAGTGTTATATCTCACAAAACCAAAGCCTTTGTCTCGTTGGACACGGACCTCCTCGATCACTCCAGCACCAAGTGTATGGAACAGACGGTGTAGATCAAGCTGAGTTACCTGCAAAATTGACTTAACTGTCACGACCTGCCAAAAAGACCACTTCCAAGAGCTGTCTCTGTGTCTCCTAAAAAGTTGAGAGCTTACTTCAGGAGCGAGGTTTCCTACATACACAGTGGTATATTGAGGATTGTTTTCAGGAGCTTCTTCGTTTGAGATTGAGATCTCTCTACCATCCTCTGAGCCGTTTGTGAGTTCAACAACACTTTTTCCATCAGAGCTATGCTTGTCCTCCCCAAAAGTAGCACCTTTTGTCGCCCAGTTGCATCTGATCTGTCTGCTACTTATCCATTTACCTGTGATGAGGTAAAAGAAACATAAGATGATACTACTGACAAAGTCTCAAAACTATCGTAAGATATAAAGAAGTCTAATCTGCAGAAAAAAAAGACATGTAACTTCAACAATTCATCACTGATAAACTGTAAACAACAGAACACCACAAAAGCTAACGCTTCTCTAGCCATACTACCATACCAAAAGTTCACAAAAAGGGAACATTTAAAGCTCTAAAACCCAAAGCTCTTACCATTCATTTCATTTATGGCAGTTTGAGCATCCTGCAGATTACAATTTAACAATTAAAAACCATGAATGGAGCTAAAACAAACAGTCAACCATGACTTAAAGATTACAAAACCTGCTGATTGCGGAAGGAAACAAAACCAAAGCCTCTTGAGCGTCCAGTTTTCTGATCCCACATCACTCTTGCATCCCTACATACGAATAACAGATCTTAGTTCCAAAACAAAAAACAAGCTTAATCAATCACTAACAGCAGCTGAAACAAGCACAAGAGAGCCTACGAGCAAGTGTTGAAGCCAGAAAAGCTCTCAAACAATGCTGCATCAGTAACCTCTGGACTGAGATCTCCAACAAAAATGTTGAAATGACCTGAGAAAAAAAAAACTAATTCAGCATCAAGACTCTCTCAAAGAACAAGCAGACAAAGAGTAACTCTTTGTGTAGTTAGAACTTACTTGATGTGTCTTCCCTCTGACCAGTGGCATACGCCCAATTAACTTTGATAGGCTGTCCAAATCTGTTAAAAATCAAGTCTCATACATCTAATAGAACGAACATGAAGTATCAAAGCACAGATGCTTACAGATGCCTTCCGTTAAGAGACATGATAGCCAAACCAGCAGATCTCTGATCAAAGTAGTGCACAAACCCATACGATGACTGTGAAGAAACATAAACATTTAGAGACACAATAACAACGGAAACGTTACAAACAAAGTAAAGAAGGTGTGTGGTCTTCTTCTACCTTATCCTTTCTGATGAGTTTACAGCTTTCAACAGGGCCAGTGCTAGCAAAAATCTCTTGAAGAAGAGCCTCAGTGACCTGCGTGTGGATGTTGCCAGCATACCTACAAACACTCACCATTTTACAAAATGATCTCGAAAGAAAACATTATAAAAAAAAAAAAAACAGAATACTCACACACTACGGCAAGTGGTGGGATCAAAACCAGGAGGAAGGTTTCCACTTTGCATAGGCTCCATCTGAAGAAGAAAAAAATGCAGAAAGCTTTAAACCAACAGTGTCTAAGTAATTGCAAAATCGATACTTTTCTACTCCAAAAGCTACATTTCCAGCGTAATTGAAGACCCAGAAGCATTAAATTGAAAATACACAAAAAAAACTAACACGAAACCCTAGCCCTCAATAGAAAGACCAAAACATTCAAAATGACTCAGTGATTTTCAGAACAAACCCTAATTTAGAATGAGATAAAGGAAACCTGAGGAGGAGGAGGAGCCATAAGACTAGGATGATAGAGAGAGTGTTGTTGTTGTTGTTGTTGCATCATAGCTTGCTGCATCATTGCTTGTTGTTGTTGTTGCTTCAGCCTTGGATTCTGCATTTTTTTCCCTCACTGTTTATCTGTTTTGTTTTCCGAGAAAAGACCTTTCCTCTTAGCTTAGGGTTCGAAATAAATAAAAAGAGAAAAAAACTAAAAAAAAAAAGAAAAAGAAAAAAGGAAATAAGAGAGGAAAGAAAAAAACAAAACTGCACGCTCTGTGAAAGGGCCGTACGAAACTAGTATCTCCATATATGGAGGTAGGACGATTTCTCTTGAGAGTGAGCGGGTAAATACTAAGGTCACGGGGCTGTTAGTTTTAGATTCCGTCACTGGCCAATGATTAAGCTTAATGTTACTCTACGGCCCAGCCCAAGAGACAAGAGTTAGAGTTACAACTTACTATGTCTACTAAGGTCACTGAGCAGTAAATATTCGGATCCGTGACCGACCAATAATTAATAGTTGTTGACGGCCCAGCCCAAGTCCCAAACTTACTAAATGAGTTAGATTTAATTTTGACTCATGTCTAAATTTGTTTCAATAACTGAATCGGTTATAAAGTTAATCTAAGACTAATTTTTAACTATAAAATTTTATATCAAGTTTTTTTAACTGTAGATATAGAAATGTATCTGTAGAATTTAGTCTGTAATTTTTATTAATGTAATTGTATGTTATTTTGATGTAAAAAGATACTACCACTTTTAAACTACTTTAATAGTTGATTTTTAAAAAAGATAAAACATAAACAAATAAAATATATTAAGCTGTAAATGTTGTAGCAAGACTAACTTTAAAGTAAAGTTATATAATGATTAGTTAAAATTAGTGTTTTAAAAATAAATAAAATTAAAGTTTAAAGTCCAACAAATCATCACCTTAATTTAGTTTTTTTACTTCTGATTGAATTTATTGTTTTCTTTTGGTAATGATTGAAACTGTTGCATGGGTGATTACTTTATTATTAAATGTTTTATCTTCTTACACAACATCATTATTCGTTAATTCATTTATCCTTTATGTTTGTTTCTTCTTTTATGTCGGCAGGGTTCTTTTAACGTTATTCTAAAAATCAATAAACAAACAAAAATCACACAACCCACGAGCTGCGCGTTGAAAAATCTATTGACTATTTTCCGGCGAGAATACGATGTCGTTTTAGTGACTTTCCAATTTTGCTCCTGATTCGTTTACGATCATTTTCTTAATTCATTTGAGAATACGGTACCAAGATACGGCACCGTTTAAGTAATTTTACATGTTTACCCCTGAGTTCAATAACCTAGAACCTTCTCCTTCTTCGCGACCACGGTCTGGTGCCCTCTTCGTCTTCTTGAACCACCTCGTCGATCTCCTCAACTAGATCCGCTTGTGACCATCTTCTTTTCCCATTAAGCTTACTGTATAGCTCGATTATTCGCTTGTGACCATCTTCTTCAGTGTTAATCGCCGGCACCACCGTCGATTTCGTCTTTTTATTTAAACCTCCGTCGAGTTTCTTCACCGCGACGGCGCTTTAACCGTCTTCAGATCGAGAAGGTGTTGGCTCTTTGACTTCGTTTTGATCGGACTATGGAATCACCGGATATTCGCGGCGGCGGCGGCGACGGTTCCGATGCAGCGACGTTCGAGACGGCGGAGAAGATAATACTCAGGTGGGATTCAACAACCTCCGAGGAAGCAAAAGAGAATCTGATCTTTCAAAGCGATCGCGACGAAGTAGATCGGTACTTGCAAGCAATCGACGAAGTCCAGAGACTCGTCTCTTCCGTCTCCATCTCCGATAACCACCACCACCAACACGAAGTCAAAGCTAGGTCAACGATACAAATCGCCATGGCTAGACTCGAAGACGAGCTTAGAAACATCCTCCTCTCGCAAACCTCTACTTTCGAACCTGACTCTCTCCTCCTCGATTCATCAGCTTCCTCTTTCGCCTCCCGCGCCGATCTCGAAGATACCGAAACGGCTCCTGATGACGGCGAGGGAGAGGGAGAGGAACAAGAAGAAGAAATGAATCTGGTTCTACCAGACGGTTCAGATTCAAGTGCCGGTTCGAGTCGGTTATCGAGTAGGAGAAGCAGTTGCAAATCCACAAGCAGTATACGAGAGATCGATCTCGTCTCATCGGAAGCTGTTTCCGATCTGAGATCGATCGTTCAGCGAATGATCGGGGCGGGTTACTCCCGCGAATGCCTTCAAGTATACGGAAACGTACGCAAATCCGCTATGGAGACGATCTTCAAGCAGCTAGGGATCGTGAAGCTAGGGATCGGAGATGTTCAACGGCTTGATTGGGACGTTGTGGAAGTCAAGATCAGAAGATGGATTCGTGCGGCGAAAGTCTGCGTTAGGGTTGTGTTCTCAAGCGAGAAGCGTCTCTGTGAGCAGATATTCGACGGCTATGGAGAGATGGAAGAGACTTGCTTTATGGAGATAGTGAAAGCCTCTGCTTTGCAGCTTTTCACTTTCCCTGAAGCGATAAGCATTAGTAGAAGATCGCCGGAGAAGCTGTTCAAGATTCTTGATTTACATGATGCTTTAGCTGATTTGTTGCCGGATATGGAAGAGATTTTTAACTCCGGTTTATCGGAATCGATTCTTGTTCAAGCCACGGAGATTCAATCGAGATTAGCTGAAGCAGCAAGAGGGACTCTTGTGGAGTTTGAGAATGCGATTTTTCGCGAACCTTCTGTGGTTCCTGTCCCTGGGGGGACTATACATCCGTTGACAAGGTATGTGATGAACTATCTGAACTTGATAGCAGACTACAAGCAGACTCTTGTTGAGCTCATTATGTCGAAGCCCTGTGCGGGTTTGAAGTGCACTAATGATCCAGTAAAGCCAGATATGGATCTTAGCGAGCTTCAAGGAAGAACACCGTTAGCTTTGCATTGTATATGGACTATGGTGATGCTGCAATTCAATCTAGAAGGGAAGTCTTTGCATTACAAAGACGAGGCTTTATCGCATATATTCATCATGAACAATGTCCATTACATAGTTCAGAAGGTGAAAAGCTCGCCGGAGCTAAGAGAGATTATAGGAGACCTTTACTTAAGAAGGCTTACGGGGATATTCAGACACGCAGCGACTAAGTATCAGAGAGCCACATGGGTCAGAGTGTTGAATAGCTTGAGAGATGAAGGGTTGCATGTGAGCGGAAGCTTCTCTTCTGGAGTATCGAAAAGTGCTTTGAGAGAGAGGTTTAAAGCTTTCAATACAATGTTTGAAGAGGTTCATAGGGTTCAGTCGACATGGTCGGTTCCAGATGCTCAGCTTAGAGAAGAACTAAGGATATCTTTGTCGGAGCATTTGATTCCGGCTTATAGATCGTTTCTTGGAAGATTCAGAGGGCATATAGAGAGCGGAAGACATCCAGAGAACTACTTGAAATACTCTGTTGAGAATCTTGAAACCGCAGTGTTGGATTTCTTTGAAGGATATACAACGGCTCCACATTTGAGACGGTCTCAGTGATATGAAGAGACGGTATCATATTCTTTCCTCTTCTGGTGAATGATATTTCCACTCGCTTGTACTTTTGTAATCATATTTATTGAGTGTGTTGTTTGTTTGTTACCAAAATTTCATTACTCCATTTGTTGATATATGTTTGCTTTTGTTGCATCTTTGTGACACTTTTGTGTGCTTACAGTTCATCAGAAACACATCTAAACGCATTTTTTTATTATGTCCAAACGATTAGGTTTTACTCGTTCCAAACCAAACTTGTATGCTTGATGTTTATGGGTTCTTTAACACCTACTAGGTGACCGGTCCGCATCCTGTGCGCGTATGAACAAATTCAGTTATAGGCTTAATAGTGGTTGGGTTTTGGCAGACATAGATTTTATATCATAAGACCACCGTGTTTGGGGTAAAGCAACGACACATGCAAATGCTAGTACTCTATATTTTACATGGACGTGATGAAACAAAATATCAGGGTGCAATATATTGTGTGTATGTATAATTGTAACATCATTAAAAATCCTAATATGTGTGTTTAAGATTTAATTTTATTACTCATTATTGTCCATTTGAGAAATCGAAAGGATAAATAATTATAACAGTTTTTATATTTTTCTTAATTTATTGGAAAAAAATAAATGTACAATTAAATACTTTGGCTACGGAATATTCTGAAAAATTTGTTTGTAGACAACATTCAAAGTTTTTTTCTACGGCTTCATTTCTCTACCAGTTATGAAAAAAATGATAAAATAACGTTGTCATATAGAAAATGAGCTGGTGGTATTGTTGAGGAACATGTGGCATATCTCTACAACTTTAAAAGTTTTCTGGTGGTATTGTCAAAAGTAAGATACGGCTCATGTTTATATAGAAAATTATAGAAAAATGATAAAATAAATAAGTTTACTTTTGGTCACGTAACTCTATCAAAAGCCTCGTGTTATCTTTTCTTTTTATCATTTTGTTTTCCAAAGACCCAAAGTTAACTATTTGGCCAATAACATCTATATAACACAACCAATACAAAGAAGAACAAAAATTAACAAATCTGAAAGAATTTTTAAATGTGTAAGATCAGTTCTCACCAACCAAACAGCTCCTATTGATATTTCCTTCCATAATATCGGTAAAATCCACAAAATACTTTTCAGGAACTTCACTCGGAAACTCAACAGCTTTTCCAACAAAAGTGGTTGGATAGAAGCCAATTTTGTACGGATGGGAGGTTGTACGATATTCACCAATGGCATCGTAGACCTTGAACAACTGGACGACAATTGCATCTCCCTCATGTAGCTTGTCACCATATTTTTTGATGAGTTGTTCACCAACGGAAGCATGAATTCTTATTCCCTGATTATACAATGAAACAAACATGTTATATTATTTCTTTAGCGATCTATTAATTCGGATCTTACTAATAAACAATAAAACAAAGACTCAGTCAAATTGTGTGAGAACAACTTACTTCTTTATCAACGAAAACCATTTCAATGGTGTTACCTGATTCTTTGTTGTAGTTTCTCCACGACCGAATAATCCTAACTTCAATACGGGATGTATCTTTACGGGGCTTTAAATCTCTAACTGGGCAAACAATATTTTTCGACGCTCGGATCATTGCCATTATAGGACAAAAAAATAAGAATGATATGATTTAATCCTTCAACATTGACATCTATATATATGAAGTAAATCATATAGGTTTGTAACAACGCCAAGAAAATATTCATAAAATAAATAATGGAATCGTTTAAGTAAGAATTTTTAACGTTAAAACCCCTCAATTAAGTTTGTTTTGGTTAAAAACCCCCAAACTAAGTATTTAACGGAAAAACCCCCAAACTATCTTTTTTTAATGGATTAAACCCCATGTCTACAGTCCCGGTCAAAATAACCACTACTACTGGTAAATCTTTAATTTAGAGGTTTTTACACTAAATAGATATAGTTAAGGGGTTTTACCCCTAAAAATTTTAAAAATCCAAAAATAGACTATAATATAACAAAAAATTTTGTACAAATAGACTCAGCGGAATTTTAGGGGTAGTGCTTATTGGCCAAAACATTCCCCACACATTATATAAGTGTGTACGTTTGTTGTGTTTTTTTTGTTGTAGAAAAACCATAAACAAGTAAGTTATTTACAAGCAAAGACTAAAGAACTGAATAAAACCAGAATTTAGGGGTGGGCGTTCGGGTACCCATTCGGGTTCGGTTCAGATCTATTCGAGTTTCGGGTTTTCGGGTTCACAAATTTTAGCTCCATTCGAATATTTCTAAATTTCGGTTCGGGTTCAGTTCGGATCTTTGCGGGTTCGGTTCGGGTTTGGATAACCCATTTAAATTATTTTTAAAATTTTAAAAATGATTATATACTTTAAATTTCTAAAAATTTATAAACAAAATAATATATTACAAATAATTGAATAACATAAGTCAACAAATGGACAAGACTTGTTTAGATCAATTTTGATTTTATTCGGTTCTTTATTCAGTGCTTGTAAATAATTTGCTTGTTTATGGCTTTCATACAACAACAAAAAAAACACAACAAAAGAACACACTTATATAATGTGTGGGGAATGTTTTGGCCAATAAGCACTACCCCTGAAATTTCGTTGAGTCTATTTTTACAAAAAAATTTGTTTTATTATAGTCTATTTTTTTGGATTTTTAAATTTTTTAGTGGTAAAACTCCTTAACTATATCTATTTAGTGTAAAAACCCCTAAATTAAAGATTTACCAGTAGTAGCGGTCATTTTGACCGGAACTGTAGAAGATAGTTAATTTTTATTGGAAGAAAATTAAATGCATATGATATGATTTTAACTTGCACAAGTAATCAATATGATTTAACGTATTTTTAGTAAGGGATAGTAGTAAATACATGTATTAATTAATATTCTTGCGCAAGTAATCAATATGATTTACCGTATTTTTAGTAAGGGATAATAGTAAATACATGTATTAATTAATATTCTTGCGCAAGTAATACATCTATCACTTAATATTCTTGCGAAAGTAATTTTTAATAAAGGTTAAAATTATTTCTAATAAGGGTATAAACCGAATTAGGTTGCTCTAAGATCAAAGAGGCTTCGTTCAAATCAGTGATATAATTTTGCCGGTTTGAATAAACATAAAATTGAAATTCTAATGAAGAAAACGATGATCTTGATGATAGTACATGTACTATAGTATTGTCGATGATCTAAAATAATTAATAATGGACCAAATGGTCTACAATTTTTCTCGACAATTACACTCGTACTCCTTCAATATGTCTTATTTAGTAAGTATTCAATGCATTAAACAGATAAATTATCGGAAAAAGATGTTCTTTCAACCAAGAATACAAAATAAGGTAATTATATATAAGACTTTCCTTTTAGTTGTGTCCATGAAAAAAATAAATAAAAAATGAATTTCCAAAAAATTAACCAATAGAATCACGCTATTTCAGCTGAGAAAGGCTCTGTGAGTACCACGTGTCAAATGTACTTCTCGTTTAATATATAGAGGAATTTAAGTTCAAGAATGATACATAATTAAACCCTTAGTAATTCGTTAAATGTGCAATTTTTATTTACCAATCAAACTTTTCGAAGTCTATCGCTTTTCTCAATCAAACTGACAACCCTTCAACTTTTCAGTTATTTTCATTAGAACTACCTTAATTCAAAACTAAAATATATTGAATGTATTACATAAGTTTTGTAGAGTTAAGTTATGTTGTACAGCTTCAAAGAAGCCTTCCATTACAAATAAAAAACAAATCATCACCGGAACAAACTAAATAAAACTAACCTTAGTAATTAGTTAGATGCACACGTATAAAACACATAGCGCCCCCCCCCCCTCCCCACAAAAGTATAACTCAAAAATATAACAGAAGAAGAGATTTGATCATAACTCACAAGGACTCGTTAGTAAAAGGGATCTCTTGGAACTTGAACGAAGCATTACCCGCATTCTCACGTTCAAACCTGAACACATCCTCGTCATCCCCCAATGGCATCACTTGTCTTTCACCGACATATCGCGGTGGCAATGCCTCTCGAAGCCTCGAAAACTCCATTGAATCGAGTGTGTCATTACTGAACAACATGTAGGTCCCAGTACCACTGCTGGTCCTGGGCGGTGAAGAGAAAGCAGCGGTGGCGGAGGAGACCCAGAGAAGAACGTGGAGGACGATGGAAACCTTTGCGTGACGGTGCAGTGACAGTTTCTGGATGAGCGAAACGGTGTCGTAGCAGCAAATAGCTCATGATGATGAAACCATCCACGGCAATACCTTCTGGCTACCGACACGTGAAACCACCAGTCGACGCGAGGCCTTAGCTGCGTCTCTGTATAATGAGCTCAGGTCGGATCTTGCAGCTGGTGCACTCTCGTCGTCGTGGTCCGTGACTGAAGAGACATAAATGAAACCCTGTCCAAGAAATATGTCAAAAGTGCTGTCTGGATCATGATGTATAACTCAATAGAGATCTTTACCTCTTCAGTGCGGCTAATGGAGAACCCGAGTTTGGTGTCATCATCTCCCGATATCTTTACCATTTAAAGAAAATAATCAACATTTTCATTTTCAAACTCTCTAGTCTCTACACACAAAATATTAGTATATTGCAAAAAATTATAAACATCTGACCTTTGTAAGCAAAGATTCAGTCTGAATATTCATGAAGACGATAGGAACGCCAATAACTTGTGAACAACTTAGCCAAGCATTTGCACGAGCAAGTGTGTCTTCCAAGTCGTTATACCGTGAACCAGCCCTTCCATAACCTGAAGTTTTGTTGTTAATATTCAAATACATATGCTATATAATCTTTGACTAACAATTTTTTTAGTATATTGTTTTCTTACCAGAAGCTTTGGGAAGAAAAAGAATGGAGAGGAAGTTGCTTGAGCCGGAGATTGGTAAGGCTTCTTGCATTCGTTTTTCCCATGGATATGAAACGTAACCATCTTAAAGCTTTGCTCTCACCAATGCTTCCACCATTCTTGATCCTCTTGAAGCTGCAAATCATTTTAACAAAACAAAAATTCTTCATTTTGTATAATATCCTATAGGGAGATTGTTGGTTGAAATAGTATACATAAATTAGATATTTCAATATGTTTTTAATTTTTTATTTTATGTAAAACCAATGTTTTCATTTCATGTTTTACCCATTCTAGAGAGATTCTTGATTATTTGTAACTATCTCTCTACTTCATAGTAATTAGTGATCATAATAATCATATATTAAGATGTAAATACATATATTATATGATTTGCAAGACAAAAATTCCGTACGACTCCATCCAAAAAAAGTACTCTCAATAGCATAATTAATTGAATTTCACCAGCTGGGAAGCACGATGTGATGATGAGGGCAAGAGCAAAAATCAACAAGCAAGCTAGAAAAGTCAACAAAAACAGATAATATTATTAACCGACCGTTTTAACTCACCTTGTATACCGAGGCAATCCGACTCAGTCCGATCGGAGAACCCGACTGTATAGTTGGGGTCATCAATGAATCTGAGCATGTACTGTTTTTTTACCGGCCGAATCGTTAGGAACAATACGAGCAGAAAGATCGGAGAAATCGTGGGAGCCACGTCTGACTCTAACAACAATCGAAGTATCTTTGTTCATGTAAGAATTGTGTAGAACTTTCTGTAACCAAGCTTTACCTCCTTTAAACGGAGCTGGCAAGATTACGAATATGATTTAATCCTTCGACATTGACCTCTATATATATATATGAAGTGAATCATATAGGTTTGTAACGATGCCAAGAAAATATTCATAAAATAAATAATGGAACCATTTAAGTAAATATAGTTAACTTTTATTGAAAGAAAATTAAATGCATATGATATGATTTTAACTTGCGCAAGTAATCAATATGATTTACCGTATTTTAGTAAGGAATAGTAGTAAATACATGTATTAATTAATATTCTTGCGCAAGTAATCAATATGATTTACCGTATTTTAGTAAAGGATAGTAGTAAATACATGTATTAATTAATATTCTTGCGCAAGTAATCAATATGATTTACCGTATTTTTAGTAATAGTAGTAAATACATGTATTAATTAATATTCTTGCGCAAGTAATATTAGTTACTTTCCTACTCCTTCAATCGGTCTTATTTTTTTAGTAAATATTCAATGCATTAAACATATAAATATTTTTGCGCAAAAAATATTAATTACTTGCCAACTCTTTCAATCTGTCTTTTTTTAGTAAGTATTCAATGTATTAAACAAAATAAGGTTAATATTTATAGGACTTCCCTTTTTTTGTTATGTCGATGAGAAAAAAATAAATCAAAAATGAATTTCCGAAAAATCAACCAATAGAATCGCGTTATTTCGGCTGAGAAGGGCTCTGTGAGCGCCACGTGTCAAATATAATTCTCATTTAATAGTAAGGAGGATTCGCAAGAATTTTACTTAAACCCCAAATAAATAAAAAGTAAATAAACTTGCATAAATAAACCAAGAACTTACCACAAGTTATGCGATTATGATAATAGAATTAGTTGGCGGCATGGTTCACCTTAACATGTCATATGCTGATCTGGTAAATCAAGGAAAAGATCCATATTGTGTTGTCTTATTTTTTAGGGCAATTATTTTAAATAATATTTTCAAAAGAAATTATCATTAAAATAACTAAAAAAAAATAGCCATTTTTATTTTGACATTTGAATATTTATTTTAAGAAAATAAACCCACCACCAAAATTTCAAGAATACAATGTATATTTTATCACTAAAATAACTTAAAAAAGATAAATAGCTATTTTTATTTTGACATTTTAATAATTATTTTTAAAAAAATAAATTCACCACCAAAATTTCAGGAGTACAATGTATATTTACACTCTTTAATAACATTTATTTTAGTTATTTTTTTATATTTTTTGTAACAAAAAATTTTAAGATTATATTAAGATAATTTTCTATTTTTTTATCACTAAATGTTTTTAATTATGAAGAGTGTGTAAAAGGGTCTCTAAAAAAATTCAGAAAATAAATCTATTGCAAATATGTGTATGTGACGATTACGAATATTTTTTATATTATTTTGTATGAATGCTAAAAACGATTAATGAAATAAACAAGGGCTCTAGAAAGATCAAAGACAATAATTTGTTATCATTATTTTTTTAGATTGTATGTGTTGAGTAAGTGGATTCTTATTACAATCCTGCATGTGCGAACGCCAAATGGATTATTGGTAAGATTATTCGTACATACAGAACAAGATTAAGTGGGGACCCTTCAAGTCTTGTCTTCGTCTTCACTCTTCAGTAATCAAAGCTTAATGTCGTATCACCATAACGAATAATGCTTCGTAATATGCGGAACAAATATTTCAAAATAATGTTTTCATAATATAGTTCTTGTACGTATGCTACGATTATAAAAAGGATCATAATCATAACTTCGGTTCAAATGTCGCCATACCAAGATGGAGCCAAAATACAACGTTACATCACTGTTTTTAAACCTTATTCGAATTAAACTTTAAAGTAACATTGTAATATTTTATTATTAATTTTAGCATAATTATCTTGTACAAGTCCAACACATTAAAACATCCATCCAAATACAACATTAACCGGTACATAACTCTCTGGAAATTAACCGAAGTTGATTCCTTGCGCTAGAGGTAACTCGTTCCCATAGTTGATCGTGCTGTCAAAATATTAAACCGGTTCAGAAAATCAAAAACTTAAACCGGAAAATCAATTAAAAGAATATAAACTTTACCAAGTGGAACGGCGCATATACTGCTTCCAAGAGTCACTACCAGCTTCACGACCACCACCAGTGGCTTTCTCACCTCCAAAAGCTCCTCCTATCTCAGCTCCATTCGTCGGTATATTCACATTCACTATCCCACAGTCACTTCCCATTGGTCTAGTAAACCAAAAACCCATCACAGTGAAACTCAGTTTCAGTCAAATAAACTTGTTTTGTAGCACTTACCCGATCCACTTGAAGATGTTCTCGGGGCTACGAGTGAATATGGAGCTGCTTAGACCTTGAGGAACTGAGTTGTTTATTGCAACAGCTTCTTCAAATGTCTGTCCAGAGATGAAAATGGCTTATATACTGAAGAAAATGTGATGATTTTGGAGAGTTTTTACCTTGAACTTGAGAGCATATAGAACCGGAGCAAAGAGCTCTTCTTTAACAACAGCAGCATCTGATGATATCTCGATTATAGTAGGCTCCACAAAGTTTCCTTCACCTTCTATTGCTTTACCACCAGTTAGTATTTTACCACCCTGCAAATCGCAAATAAAGTTTTTTTTTTTTAACAAACCAAAGTTGCAAAAGTTAAAAGTTTTTTTTTTTTTTTTGAATAACCAGGTGTTTCCTGCCCCTACAGAAGTAGTTCAGACTAGCGGCGAGTGTACGTAACAGCCTAATCGGCCGGATTACGCCTCGGTCACCGGGGGAGCCCAAATGTTAAATTTTATCCCCAGTGACCAGCGAGATTCGAACTCGGGTCCGTATTGGGGCCGAAGCTCCCTCAAGACCATTAGGCCATCCTTGCTTGGTTTAAAAAAAAAGTTAAAGGATTACACAGCAAAGCCATAGAAATCGATGTACTTGCCTGTGATTTGATGACTTCGATTCCTTTCTCAAAGTTTTTCTTTGATTCAGGAGTATGTAGTGGTCCTAACAATGTCCCTTTCTCAAGAGGATCACCGATCTTGACTTGTTTGTATGAAGTAAGGAGTTGCTCAAGTACTTTGTCATAGACACTCTCATGCAAAAGCTTCAAAAAAAACAAAATCTTAAAGCATTAAGCATAAAAGAACATGAGAGACATCAAAAAGCTGTCATAATGGAATTTAGATTCTTTCTTACCAGCCTACGGCAAGTTGTGCAACGTTGACCAGCTGTTCCAACCGCAGCAAACAGAACAGAACGGGCAGCTAACTGTATGTCAGCATCGTCCATGACTATGATTGCGTTGTTTCCACTCAGTTCAAGCAACGTCTTGCCAGATCTAGCACTCACTGTTTGTTGCACCGTTAAACCCACCTATGCATAATCCAAATATTTTCAAGCAGAAGACAATGACAGCAAGAAGTAAGCTAAGTGTGTTTTGTTATAGTAGAAGAAAGTACCTTGGAGCTTCCAGTGAAGGATACTAGAGGGATGCGTGTGTCCTTGGCTATTGCTTCACCAATTTCAGCACCACCACACATGGCCGTGAAAATGGCACCAGGTAAATGATTCTTCTCTAAAACTTCAGCCACTAGTTTGGTCATTGCGACGGTTATCAATGGTGTAGTTGGAGCACCTTTCCTGTGGAACCACAGGTACAAGTTAGGCCAAGAGGGACGGTAATAAATGCAAGTGTGGTTGTCATCATCAAGACCAGTGCTTACCAGACTACACAGTTTCCGCAGACCAGTGCAATACAAGCATTCCAACCTGCAATACCACAACATTTGTCTTATGTCGTTATTCTGTTATGTGAGGCGCACTCATCAAGATTTGAAAGTGGAGGCAAAGAAGACTTACCAAGAACTGCACATGGGAAGTTAAACGCTGTGATCACACCAACAATGCCAAGAGGATTCCACATCTGCGTTACAATATCCACACAGAATATTAACAATCATGTTGTACTAAGAGTATTCTATGAAAGGAACTCGCAATTCACCTCCAACATCATATGATTTGGGCCTGCAACACAGAGATGAAGATGAGATTACAGATAAATCTTTTAGTAATATATTGAAAAACAGGAAGACAAGCATCTCCAAATCCAAGTGCCTTTTAGTATAAACAAGAGACTAAATGTGATTGTTACTAGAAAGACAGAACTTACGTTCTGAAGGTATGACTGATCCATTGAGTTGTCTGCTCAAACCAACAGCAAAATCACACATGTCAATCACTTCCTGCAAAAGTTAAACACATAAGCTATATGAAAATCATCCTCTTATAAGCATATGACATTTTTGTAAAAAAATGGGTCACAAAGGCTTCACTAAGTTAAGCAGGTACCTGAACTTCTCCAATGCCTTCAGCAAGGATCTTGCCCATCTCAAGAGAAAGAAGACGGCCAAGATAGTCAAGCTTGGATCTCAATGCATCTCCGATTTGTCTCACAATATCCCCTCTCTTGGGAGCAGGAACCTGATCAAATAAATATAAACTTTGTCAACTACACTGTTTTTAAAGATTCCGAAGCAATTTCACTTAGTCACTTTTACCTGCATCCATATCTTAGCTGCTTCCTCACAAGCTTTGAGACCTGTCTCGTAATCTTCAAGAGAAGCTTCCACAACTTGAGCAATTGGCTGCATCCAAAGTTAACCATTTCAAAGAGTGGATCTTTCCTTAATTTAAAGTAGAACAAATAGTAAAGGAATCAACTTTACAAAGAGTTTGCATCAAAACAAGAACAAGAATCATTAGATCTTATTATTACAGAACCTGATTGTTAGCAGGATTCAAAGTAGAAACAACAGGTCCGTTTCCTTGCCATTTACCACCAACGTAGCTTCCAAGGTTGTGAGAGGTCAAACCAATCTCACTCAGAAACTCATACTCTTTGCTCGCAGAACCCATCTCCTGCAGTTTCACCTCGTTATCGATGGTATCGAAGAATGGAGTTTGTGAGTACTTTTGATCACAGTTTATTTAATAAGAGAGAGAGAGAGACGTGCACGACTTTTGTAAGGAGAGTTGTAAGAGAGTGATTAGATTGAAAACGAAAGGTGAGCTGCTGCTGTGTCAGATCCTTAGCTTTAGTTTTTTGGCTTCACCTCACTCGAATCATATGATGTTTCTCGTCACGTGTCCTATGCTTCTTTTTCCGGGTCGGAATAAACCCGAATAGGATCCGGATTAAGCAGGTAAAAAGACACAACAATACAAGAAAGGTGTTGTCTTCTTGTTGTCATTGCCACATCTCAATTCTCATGGATGTGATTTGATCCAAACCAGACCAAACCAAACCTAATCAATTTTTTTTTTTGGTTTTGTTACAAGTTTGGTTGTGAGTTTATTCAATTGGTTTTTTGGTTGTTTTATAGAACTTTAACCAACTAATACTAATTCTAATCAAAACTCTGATGGAATTGACCGAAATAGCCAAAAAACAAAAATTAAACCATAGCCAAAATTGATTGATTTTGGTAGAAGTTTTATTAATCGAGCTAACCGAATGTCAAACTGACTTTTTCCGGTTTAGCTCGGTACTATTTTATGCCAACTGAAAACCGAATAACCCGAACCGAACTAACAGTTTTACCTGAATCCGAACCTGACTAACCGTTCTACCTGAACCCGAACCGGACTAACCGTTCTACCTGAATCCGAACCTGACTAACCGTTCTACCTGAACCCAAACCGGACTAACCGTTCTACCTGAACCCGAACATGCACTCATCTTCCCTTTTGATTTTCCGTGGCTATGTTTCTTTAAAGGCCTCATATGACCCATTCCGGCCCACTAAAGGTTAACGAGACAACATAGTGCTTACGGTCTGGTCAAACAAACCGGAACAAGATGCGAATGAACAAGTAAAGAATCAGACACAATCCATTGTCATCACCGATCTCTCCTTTCTATTTTCCGTGTAAATTCCAAATAGAGAAAGAAAAAAAAAACCTTTCATGATCACACAGATCACGTTGATCGAACCTCGGTGAGCACCTCAATAAACTCTTTAGCTTCAATTCTCCTCAGATCAAAACCAGAATCCTAGGGTTTGGTCCTTTCCACTTCATTCAGGTAGCTCTTATCTCTTTATCAGTGATCTATGGTGGCGTGTAATTAGAACACAAAAAGGTCCAAACTTTCAAGAATGAGAGCTGTGAATTATCTCTATAGCTCCAGCAATCCCAGATTCCGAGGAATCTTCAATGCCCTTTGTGCTATAACCCTCTTCTTCTTCCTCTTTCATCAGAGAAACATACTAAAGAATCAATCTTTCGTTGATGGGTTTGCTCCTCGTAGGCATATGAGTGAACTTGTTGATAAGGGGGATACTACTGCACTATGCTCTGGTTTACATCAACACATAGGTTACACTGACCAATGCGAGTTCTTGAAATCGAACCCTGTTTGTTCTCCAGACAGCTTCTTTGATTACCTCAGCTTCTTTTACTGCACGTGTCAAAATTTCAAGATCTTGGGTTATCTTGCCTTAGGTGTTTGGCTTGTTGCTTTGTTTTATCTCCTTGGTAACACTGCTGCTGATTACTTTTGTTGCTCGCTTGAGAAGCTCTCTAAGCTTTTAAAGTTGCCTCCTACTGTTGCTGGTGTTACTTTGCTTCCGCTTGGTAACGGAGCTCCTGATGTGTTTGCGAGTATAGCTGCTTTTGTTGGTTCGGATAAAGGTGAAGTGGGGCTTAACAGTGTCCTTGGTGGTGCTGTGTTTGTGACTTGTGTTGTTGCTGGTGTTGTTTCTCTCTGTGTTGCGGATAAAGAGGTTAAGATTGATAAGAAGTGTTTCATTAGAGACTTGTGTTTCTTTTTGTTTACGTTGGTGGCTTTGTTGGTGATTTTGATGGTGGGGAGAGTGAGTGTTGGTATCGCCTTTGCGTTTGTTTCGATCTATGTGGTGTATGCTTCTCTCGTGGCGGCGAATGAGATTCTGAGGAAACATTCCAAGAGGTTGAAGCTTGATTCTTTT